>JABWPP010000050.1:220426625-220681625 GCA_016920855.1 Puya raimondii
TTTTTTTTTTTTTATTTTTTTTTTTTTTTATATTTTTTTTTTTTTATTTTTTATTTTTTAAAAAAATAATTTTTATTTAATTTTTTTTTTTTTTTTATTATATTTTATTTTATTTTTTTAATTTTTTTTTATTTTATTTTTTTTAATATATTTTTTTTTTTTTAAATTTTTAGTTTAGATATCGGATATAATTTCTTATAGGTATAGGTATTGGTTTTAGGAAGTTTAGAAAAATCTCATATTATAAAAAAATTAGTAATTTGCCGTATCATACAATATAAGTAATAATCTTGATTTCTGACCTTGTTCTCTTGTTTTTATTTAATGCTAAGTAATGATTCTTTTGTGTAAACAAGATTTTATTATTTTTTTCTATCTGTCTTCAATGAATGAATTTCTTATTAATTTTAAGTTTTTTTTGAATTTTTGATAATTTTGATGATTTTGGAATTTACCACTGAATTGTTTGGGAATATTATTCTATTGGAAAGATTTTATGGGTTGCTGTATTTAACAGATGAAATATAGTATAATAAATTATTATGTATTTATGACAAGATTTGTTTATGTATTTTCTCTTTAATTTGTTTTCCTTTTTCGTGGATGAAATAAGTATATTGCATAATTTATTGGTAATTGTAATATATTTAATGTTACCCTGATGATATGTCTATTAAGGGATCTCCGTTTTTGAATTGATGTCCTTTAACCAATTTTCCTTGTTTTATGAATAATTATGTCTTTCTTTGCTCAGATCGATCTTGTTTTTATTGCTCATAATTTCTTTGAAGGTTAGTGGATTCGAACGTGTGGCGTGGACAACCATTGGTGCGCGTGATCCGCTGAAGAGAAGGGAGAGGTTAAGTCCGTGGAGTCGATAATCACCTTGTAATTCTTTACTCTTAGTGGATTATTTTTTCACGTGATTGGTCCCGTGGGTTTTTCTCCCAAGTGGAGTTTTTCCACGTAAATCTCGGTGTGCTGATTTTATTTTTCGCATTACTTTATCGCATTGAGATTTGTGATTTTTATTTATACACCTATTCACCCCCCTCTAGGTGATCGATATACTCTAGATAGATCCTAGGGCCTGTAACTTACAATTGGTATCAGAGTGAGATCTAGGCTTTATCTTTCATAATGGGTGAATGAGGTAATATAAATAGGCCACCGTTATTTGATGGAACCAATTACGCCTATTGGAAAGTCCGGATGAGAGCCTTCCTCATCGCAATTGATGAGCGAGTATGGCAAGCCATGGAATTCGGGTGGAAACATCCAACCGAAGTGGTTAATGACACGACTGTACCTAAGCCACGAAATAAGTGGTCGAAGGATGATAATGAAGCTTCATCGTTTAATGGGAAAGGAATTAACGCTTTATTTAATGCTCTTTCCCCTATTGAGTTCACACGTGTTTCCGCGTGTGATACGGCTAAAGAGATTTAGGATACTCTACAAGTTACACATGAGGGTACAAGTCTAGTTAAAATACAAAAGCTCCAAATGCTTACGAGTCAATTTGATTCTATTCGTATGGAGGAGCATGAATCGTTTATTGATTATTTTACTAGACTTCAAGATATTATCAATAAATGTGCTAACTTAGGAGAGAAGATCCCAGAATCTAAGGTCATTAGAAAAATCTTTCGAATACTTCCGGAGCGTTTTAGGGCTAAAGTAGCGGCTATTGAAACGGTTAATCATCCGGATGATATGAAAGTAGAAGAACTAGTAGGTGCTCCTCAAACCTATGAAATGATTTTTCCTACTAATCAATCTTCTTCCAAGTCCTTCTCTAAAAGTACAGGTGTTGCACTTAAATCGACAAAAGAGGAAGACGAGGACACAGAATCCGACGGTGAAGTTTCACTGGCAAATTTCGAACATCAAATGGCACTTCTTACTAAGAAGTTTCGTCGGAAGTTTAGGAAGAACCAAAGCATTCAAGCTTCATCCTCCAACCGAAAGCCTTCTTCTAACGGATCTTCACGTTCTAAATCCTCTAAAGAGAAGAAGCTTGCAAAGTCTTCTAAAGAAAATGATGAATTTGAGGGAGAAATCCAGTGTTACAAGTGTCGAGGCTACGGCCATATCTCCACGGATTGTCCCACTAAAAAGTCCTATAAAAAGAAGGCTTTACAAGCTAGAACTTGGGATGACTCTACTTCTAATGAATCGAGTTCTAGTGAAGAAGAAAACAATGATGCAATTGCTTTATGTTCACACACTTTCTCTTCTTCTGCTTTTTGTCTATCATCTATTATTGCTGACCCTTTTACTTCTTCCTCTTTGCATGATACATCGAGCGACAATGGCACAAGTGAGGAGGAGTCGGATGATGAAAGTTTAGCCGAGGCATACAATCAACTACTTATTGAATCGAAAAAATGGCTAAGCTGAACAAGAAGCTAAGGAGACGACTACTTGAGCTTGAAAGGGAAAATAATGAATTGAATGAGTCATCTAAAGCTCTTGCGGAGGAAAGGGAACATATATTGACAAATAATAACACCCTCCAAGAGAAGCTAGACCAATCGGAAATCACAATAAAATCCTATATAGAGAAGACTGATTTTCTGAAGCAACAATTCAAGGAAGTTCACATATCCAACCAAGTTTTGACTAAGCAAGTCCATCAACTCAAATCCGACATACAACAATTCTCCTCCGGTTCGAAGAAACTTGATAATATGCTCGGATTGGGTCAAACGGATAAACTTGGAGTTGGATATGAGAGGACATTTGTTGAGAAAGTTCAACATTCAGCATCCAAAGTCTCAACCAATCTAAAAGTAAAGACATGCCATAGATGCGGGAAGAAAGGACACATTAAGAAGACATGCCCTAAGAAAAATCAGAAGACTCAACCGGCATTGTCTGAACATCTACCGGCATCATCCAATACTCGAAAACCTTCAAGGTCTCAAATGCAACATCAATCAAATCGAGTTCCCCGGAGCAATCAAAAGTCAAAGCAAACGTTGCTCAATACTCTCAAACCAAGTCAACCGAAGATTCGACAAGTTTTGGTTCAGAAAGGTGATATCTTTCCTTGTCTTAAGCATTAATTCGTTTTAGCATATTGCATTGATCGGTATTTATTGCATATCTTATTTGATCACTGCTTTATGATGCTTTCTTTGTTGTTTTTATGCTTTAAGACTTTAACGACTTGTGTTTTATTCAACATTAAACAGTGCCTTGAACTTACTTGATTCACATCTATTCATTCCCTCTTAATCTCCCGTTAATTATCGATTTTACTTCATCTTTATTGTCTTTGGAGATTCTATATTGTGAGATGTCATAATACTTATATTCATCAAATTTAGGTAATCATGTATAATCTCTAGGAGCTTAATCAATCTAGGTTGTGTGTGTTGAATTTGATGGATAGTGATTCTCCTATGGACTAAGATTTGTCACATATTCTTTCAACTAAGAGATTGCTAAAGCTAGGGGGAGTTATTATTGAGAAAAGTGTTATTATATGCTTGAAAGACGTGGAAAGAGTTACATCCTTTAAAGGAGTGTGAAAACTACCACCACATGGAGGAAAGAGCTACCACCCCGGTCGTCCGGTTAGTGTGTGCAGCTACCACATGAGAACTGTAATGCATATCCAAAAGAAAAATATATAATTGCAAAAGCTTGCAAAGGAAATATGTTACAATATTTTTTTGGAGTTATAAGGTGGTCCACATACATGTAAGATGCTCAAAGAGCCACCCCTTGTGCGATATATGTTTATCTCAAAATTTGAACGTTTGTGTGACAAACTTCTGTGTTTTTGATGAATTTCTTAAGTTATCTTCATAAACCGTTTACATCTTGATTGCTTTTTGAGCCTTTAGACTATTTGTGATAACTTGATTTTGATTTATATATGCATTAAAAAAATTTACACTATTTTATCTGCATCGTGATAATTTTGGAGTAAAATTCATACTTTTCGTGAAATTATCATGGATTGGATATTTGTATGTGAATTCATCATTTAAAAGGCACTTACATTTATTTATTTTTTTTGGATTTTCTGTATTGCATTCCGGTATTGAGTGCTGATTCCGCAAATTCCCGAAAATAGTTTTCTGGAATTTGCATAGCATTCCGGTACGCGATGTCCATACCGGAATGAGGTCTGCGCAACAAGGTTTTATATACCGGAATGATGTTTCGAAATTCATTCAAATCGTTTCAAAAACACTCCCTTTCTCTCTCTAAAACCTTTCTAAAGTCCTTCTCCTCCAGATTCGTGGGTTTTCTACTTGGATTTGTAAGTTTTATTATCTCAATCTCGTTTTTATCAAAACCCTAGTTTTCATGTTTTTACATTATTTTTATGGGTTGATGAAAGATCTTCATTTTTACTGCGATTTGTTGTGGCTTTTTGCTTAAAATCATGTTAGTTACATGCAAGCTAGGTTCTAGTGTGATTAGATCCGGGTATTACATGTTTTTCACCTTCGATCTACGATTTTTTAGCTTGTATGTACACTTTTTGAGGTTTTTGCTATAATATCATTTTGGATGAATCAAATTTCATGAAACTCATGAAAATAATGTTTTGATGCATTTCATGATGATTAGTAAGCTTATTACATGTTTTTACAAGATACATGAAAATTTGATCTTGCGCTCTATTTTTTTTGTTGCATAGGAAAAATGGGTTTCTCAATCATCCTTGTTTTAATGGTGCTGATGACTGCTGGCGGAGGCCGTGGACGTGGACGTGGACGTGGTAAAAAACGTGTCACCAAAAGGACACGTGCCGAGGAAGATTCGTCGAGCGCTGAATCGACGGAATCAGAGTACGTCCCGGAAGAGCCTACTGATAAAGGCAAAGGGAAAGCTCCTGAGACTTCGACGCGTAGGGCGAGAGCTCGTTCTCCACCTCGTTGAAGCACCGGCGGCCCGATCATTCGAGAACTTAGTTCAGCCGAACGTGAACGCCGTACCAAAAGGGGTGAAGAAACTGAAGTCATTTCTTCCAAAAGGCAAATGGCATATGCAAGCAAGACTTGTCACGCGGAGCGTTATGTGAACTTCAGTGAGCTGACACGTGAAGTTCCAGACTTTGCTCGCCTACTTCAAAGAGCTCCGATCGAACCAGTTGGTCGCATCCCGGCCCGGCCCCTTTTTGCGTTGAGTTGATACGTGAATTTTACATGAGTGGAAAGGTCACTGATGAAGATTCAGAGATGGGGAATTATTGCTTTGAAACTTCTGTCCGAGGAATATGCGTTGTGGTCACTCCCCAAACTGTTGGAGACATTTTTGGCTTAAATGTCAGTACTACTGGCTTGCATTATACACAAGAGAATATTCAGCCTTCCTCACATTGGAATACCATGACTCATGCGTTATGTAAACCAGGCACTTATACAAACCGGTTTTATGTGGAGTCAAGGGAGTTGAAGCCCGAGTTTCATATTCTCTCCTTGATTGTCTGCTACAACATTGTGCCGACAATTGGAATAAAGCGCATTCGGTGGGATCGTCTAATGCTTCTCTATCTCCTTGGTCATCCGGAGCGTGCACAGGGACTTAACATCAATATTCCGTTCTTGATGTGGCAGCGCATGGCTAATGTGATTCAAGCCTCGGGGCGTCGTGAGCTTCTTCCTTTTCCTATCTTGATCACACGATTTTTGGAAGCAAATGGAGTGGATATCTCATGTAACAAGTATGATTATGGCTTGGGTCCCATTGATGGCGTTACCTTGGCTAAGTCGATCAGTACTTTGAAGACGTATCAGCAAGTCAAGGGTTATACTTCTGCTACCCCCGGTACAGCAGCTCGTCCTATTGAGCATGAGGGATCATCTAGTTCAGGGGAAGCTGTTACCGTTGAGTCTCTCCCTCATGAAGTTCGATCCTTAAAGAAGCGGGTTGAACAGGGATTTAAGGCAATGGAGGACCGTTTCAAAAAATTGGAAGATGGTGTCAAGAAAATTTTGGAGATGCTTGGCTGCCGACATGACGATGTTGCCGGCGGTGCTGGACCGAGCACTTCACATCCACCTGTTCCTTCCTCAGTTGAGCAGCAGCTTCATGGCACTGAGGGTGAAGAAGAAGGAGATGGTGACGACGAGGAGTGATGTTATCTTCTACTTATTTTGGTTTAGTTCTTTATTGTCTTTATGTTATGCAAGTCTTTGCTTTATGCTTGTTTTAGAGACTATCTCTCTGTTTTGGAATTGTAACTATGGACTAACTCTCCTTTCTTAGTTTGCTTTTATTGTTATCTCTTTTGTGTCTTTTTGACAATTTTTGACAAAAAGGGGGAGAGAGGTGATGATGATGAGTGATGATGATGATAAGTTTTTGAACTTAAACGCATGAACAAAGGGGGAGAGAACCATCCTGTTGATAGAGAAGAAGTTGAACACTGAACATAGGGGGAGAAGAAGAACATAGGGGGAGAAGAAGATGAACTGGCGCGAAGTGACGAAATGATTAATTTGATCATAGACGAAGGGGGAGTATTTTAAACATTGTTCTACTTGACTGTTTGGAGTTTGTTTTGCAGGAAACTTTTTGAAGACTTCAAGACTCCAAGTCCTAAGTTATAGAGTTTGTCTTAGGAGTTGATCATATGTAATTTTGTTTTGAATCATACACGCGTGGAGTTCAATGTTTTGGTGATGACATTGGATTTCATTTTTCTTGGTTCGGGTAGAACTTTGTATTTTAGGTTTTGTCACGAAATTGCCAAAGGGGGAGATTGTTACGGATTTTGTATTGGCACATTTCGTGAGCTGTTGAGTCGGAGTCTTGAAGGTCGAGGTGTTACTTGAACAAGTTGAAGAATCCGAGACTTCAAGAATAATGTATCGACGACTCGCAGGGTGAATCACGACGTGAAAGTATGATTTAGTTTTATATGGTGATTCATAGTTATTTATAGTATTGGAGTCATATTATATGCTTAAACTGGATTAGACGAGTTTTTGGGAACTTTAGTTTCGTATTTAAAACTATATTATATTGAATTCTGGAATCATATTTGAAATTCCTCAAAACCCGAAAGTTAAAATTTCTGGAATCTGAACTGCATTCCGGAATGTCCTTTTGGTACCGGAATGGATTTAAAATATTTCGGTAATGATGCAATCTATACCGGAATACTGTGGCGTAAAGTTTCTGTTTCGTCACTGCATTCCGGTATCTCATTACGTATTCCGGAATACAGTGTCCAGATATGGTAATATTTGATCTAATCCGATTTTGTTTGATTTCAATGCCTATAAATAACATGTTAGGGTTCTCTTTGACACTGAACAACTCAGAATTCATGAGAGAGAAACCCTAGAGTCTAGGATTTTTGTTCACAATCTTTTTACACAAAAATAGCCTCCGAGATCAATTTGTGATAGTTTAATCTCTATTTCCATATGTCGAATTGATCTTCATCTTGCTTAGATCTTCTTCCTCTGGTTCTTAATGAGTTTCTAAGCAAGGAATCACCAGTATAAACCCTGAGTTTGTGTTCCAAACGGCGTTGTGGATACGACGTGATCGAGGCGATTCGTGGATTCGGATCGTGAAGGCTTCGAGGATTCGAAGTGAGGCGTCTCATGGATTCGAGGCGTGGCATTCGTGGATTCGAACGTGTGGCGTGGACAGCCGTTGGTGCGCGTGATCCGCTGAAGAGAAGGGAGAGGTGATGTCCGTGGAGTCGGTAATCACCTTGTAATTCTTTACTCTTAGTGGATTGTTTTTTCGCGTGATTGGTCCCGTGGGTTTTTCTCCAAAGTGGAGTTTTCCCACGTAAATCTCGGTGTGCTGATTTTATTTTTCGCATTACTTTATCGCATTGAGATTTGTGATTTTTATTTATACACCTATTCACCCCCCTCTAGGTGATCGATATACTCTAGATAGATCCTAGGGCTCCTTGTAACTTACAATGGTTGGTTATTGATCATATTTTATCGATCGCCATAGCTCGTGTGCATTTCACGTATACCAGTGGTTTGGTCACCAAAGTGGTTTTTTTCCCGAAAAAATGGTCGTATTTCTGACCTGTAAACTCTACATGGCCTACTGCTAGAGCCATATGCGAGATAGAGTAGGACATGTCATTGCCTGAGGTCATTGGACTAACATGGCAGTTGATTGGGTATTTTTGGACTATTTGTTCGGTTGATGCATACACTTTTTGTTTATAGTAGCTGTAGTACACTGAATTTCAGTGTGTTGTATCGAACTTCTACAAATTGTGGAGTTCCGGTGGAAAGTAGCGTAAAAAGGCTATGTGAATAGTTTCAGCCAGGTTTGGGGCTTATTTGAGTGTTTCGGCGCAAATTGGGCGCGAAAACGAACTTCGAAAATTCAAGTCTGCCGAACTTGCAGATTCTGCACTTAGTTCCGGTATGTATTTGTGAGATATCGGAATGCAGTGGGAAATCTGGAAATGCAGCTCTCGGGTTCTGCGGAATCAAGTGTTCATACCGGTATGGATTTGTTTAGTTCCGGTATGGATTTGTGAGATACCGGAATGAAGTGGGAAATCTGGAAATCCAACTCTCGAGTTTTGCGGAATTGCACGTGGCATACCGGAATTAACGCCCGTATACCGGTATGCCAGTGTTGATACCGGTATGCAGGGCTACGAAATGCCAGCTTTGGCTGGTTGTGAATAGTGATGTGAGGGGGGGGGGGTAGTTTGGTCTTTCACTTGGAGAGAGGGGTATGAAGGGCTGAGGCTCCTTCATTTTCTGATCTTCTTCTTCTTCTTCTTCTACTTCTCCTCTCCTCCTCCCTCACTTTCTCTCTCTAGAGAGCTCTCCAAAACTTAGAGAAAAGGGTGATTCAAGCTTGAAAAAGGATTCCAAGTTGGGGAAGAAGCTTCTTGGTGTAAAAAGAAGCTTGTAGAACTCGTGGCAAAAGGTGAGTTCTTGATGAATTGGGTTTCAACCTTGGAATTGATCTTTTATTTTGAGGTTTTTGGGAACCCTAGGCAATCTAAACCACAAAAGATGAGGATTGGCCAAGAAATGGTAGAGTTCTACATGCATGCATATGAACCCTAGGTAAAAATTAGGGCTTTTGCCATGTGAGTTTCTAAAAATATTTAGACCTTCGGGAATTACAATTGAGGCATAAGAAATCATGTGGGAACACTTGGTTTCAAGAAACAAATTGATTTTAGGGTTCGTAATGAGTAACGAACCATTTTCTTGTAGAAGCTTGAGTTGAAGCAAGAACTCAAGGCTTGGAGATCTAGGAGCTCAAAGAATTCAAGAATTTGGAAGCTCTTGAGGTGGGTTTGTATTTACCGAAGTGATTAGGTCACTTCCATGTCTAGGGTAAATAACCATTTGAAATTAAAACGGTGTAGAAGTATGCAACCCTAGAATGCATGTATGCATGTTGGCAAAAATGATGATTATGGTGATTTGAGCCATGGGCTCATCTTGCCTGATTAGTGCTTTCAAGTATTTCATTATTTCTTATACTTGATAAGTATTTGCATATATGAAATGGAACCTAGTGTCATGGAACCTAGGTTGAAATGTGTAAATGGAACCTAGTGTCATGGAACATAGGTTATGAATGTAAATGGAACCTAGTGTCATTGAACATAGGTGAGACATGGTGACTTGAACCTAGGGTCATTGAACTTAGGTTGACAAGTGTGAAATGTGAACAAATGTGGGTATGCGGCGATTCCGTTACCCGAGCAAAGAGATGGCGATTCCACTCTTTGGTGGTTGGGACAATGATGGGGATGGCGATTCCATTGCCCGATGCCCATTACTAAGCGGCGATTCCGCAAGAACTTGCTAAGTGGGCTGGTGGAGTGGCGATTCCAACACCAATGCCATAGCAAGGCGGCGATTCCGCAAGAGCTTGCTAAGTGGGTTGGTGGAGTGGCGATTCCAACACCAATGCCATAGCAAGGCGGCAATTCCGCAAGAGCTTGCTAAGTGGGTTGGTGGAGTGGCGATTCCAACACCAATGCCATAGCAAGGCGGCGATTCCGCATATGTGAGAAATCATATTGGTGGAGCGGCGATTCCAACACCAATGACAAAATGAAAAGTGAATGAACGTGGGTAATGTAATGTATGGGATGGACCTAGGAGAAAATGAAAGTTGTCATTTATTTGGTTGCATCCATTATGTCTATTTACAAGCTTGTAAATATATTTATACATAGTTAATTGTAATCTAACCTATGCTTGTGTTGTTTCTTTGGACCTGGTGGGTCGAGCTTCTCTCTTGGGTGGCCTTACCCACTGAAAACTATGTTTATAGTTCTCACCCCACGTTTTTCAGGTCCTTCCGCGAGTGAGGCGACAGAGCGAGGCAAGGGTTTGGCATAGTAGATAGCGGCCCCCTTTCCCTTTTGGCTATGTACTTAGATATACCCCAAATTTTGGACATTAAATGTATAGGGGTTATGTAAATGCAAAGAACTTGTAAATTCCATATTTTTGGAACTTGATGTATGAAATAGAAGTAAATGAAAGGAAAATTTTGGTATGTAAAATTGTGCAAATGTGTTGTAATAGAAGTAGAAATTTCTTATGTTGATGCTTCCTTGTGCACTCTTGTACTCTATTCCTGTTTGGAATAATGCATGAATACAGGTGTTGTGACGCCTTGGGCAGATAGGAGAAACTCTGTCCGTTCGGCGGGTCTGGGTCATGCGCCCGTGCAGTTTATCCTTTCCACCTAGTTGGTGTTAAAGGCCCGACGGGGCGTGACAGTAGCGATAGATGTATACTTGTTATTCATTTCATTTCAGTTCATATTTACTATTGTATTTAGCACAGCTTTCATACCATGCTATATTCTTTCGTTTGCCGGTGACTACAGCTTGCCTTTGTCGCCTCGCCGCATTCATTGGGAAACCTCAAGTTGGTTTTTCACCTTATGTTTTTATAGGCGACACAGGCGGTGAAGGTCTGGACGGTGCGTGAGGTTTAGTGTAGCTAGTAAGCTCTAGTGGTGCCGTGCATTATTATTGATCGATTATGGTTATTTATTCTTTCTCACCCCTCAGTTATTCATTAAATAATTTAGATATTGTGGTGGTTCAACTTATATTTAAATGTTTGTTCTGGGTCTAATAAAACATGAAATAATGTGAATAATTTAAGTTTATAATGGTGGCTTTGGTTTACGGTTTATGGTTTATGACAAATGTTTTCTACTCTTTGTGGTAGTTGGTTTTCAAAGGTTACGTTTCCGTATGAAAAATAGTTTTCAAATTGGTTGTTCATTTTATCGTTTATCCTAGATTTTTAAAAATAAAGTTTTCAGGTGGGATGTAGTACACTGAACTTTTGTAAATTGCGAGGTTCTAGTGGAGGAAACAACACTTGGTGTTGTTAGAGAGACTTTGGTATTGTCGGAGAGGAATTAGAACGTTTTCAAGTGAATTCGCACGAAAATAGGATTTTTGAGATAAGCCATACCGCGAGCTTTTCTAGCCTCGGGGTCCGGACCTTGGCTTTAGAATCCGGATCTTGATACTCTCTTTACTGTACCAAAGTATCAAAGTCCGGACCTTAGGATAGGATCTGGACTTGCGCATGAAATTTAGATTTCTAGCTAGGGGTCCGAACCCTAAGGTGAGGATTTGGACCCTGTCAGCACAAAATGCAGGTTTGGACCTTACAGGGTCCAAACCTTACTGCAGGATCCGGACCCAACACAGTCGAGGACTGTTTTGTGGAGAGTGTGATTTGTCTCTTTTTGAGGGACCTATGTGGATATTGTGCAAGTGGGTTTCAAACCAACTTCACCTCCCTCTATTCCTCTCATTTGGAGAGTGGAAGAGAAAGAAAAGGAGAAGGTGAGTTTTTCCTCTCTCTCTTAGATTTCTTCTCCACCAAATCCCTCTAATAATTGGATTCTTCTTCTCTTCATCTCCCCTATGGATGTATGCACCTAGAACTTGGAGTGCAGCTCGAGCTTGAAGAAGAGAGTTGTTTGAGAGCTTAAGTGTAAGGACTGAGAATTTTGCTGTGTAGCTAAATACTCTGTTGACGATATTTTTATGTGTATTTTAATTACATAATCACTAATCAAGTTTCGAGAGAAAATGAGATAGGATGAAGCCGTTACGTGATTACTACTAAGCACTTAAGTGAATAGTAACTCGTGTTTCCAGGAGAGTCCATTGAGTGGAGATGGCTTCTGTCATGTACCGGACTCCGTTTCGGGTGATGCAATAGCTCGTTTTCGATGGTCCTACTATGTCAAAGTCAATGACGCTGACGGATTTTGTGGTTGACGCATGGTTTCTGAGAAAAGTAGATTTTATCGCAAAACGGGCATTTTTCCCTCATTATTGTTGCTTTTTAAAACTATCCGTTGCTCTATTTTGCGTGAAAACCCACGGGTGGGGGTCTTTCTGTGAGAGAAAGTTAGTGAAGAGGGACAACATTGTAAAAATTGAGGGTATGAGGACTTGTGGGCAATTATTCCTTTAGAATCCTACTAAAAATAGGATTAGGAGTAATTGGGGTTAAATTAACCCTAAAACCCTAGCCCTAACCCTAATTTCCCTTTCCCTTTTCCTATCTGAGGAGATCCCTGTCGTTGCTGTCGCCGTCGCTGTCTCCGGTCGTCGGAGAAGGAGTAGAGCCCAATCTCTCTCTCTCACTCTCCCTCTCTCTTTTCTTAGGGCACAGAAAGTCTAGGGGACAACTCCAATTTGAGAAACGATTGGGCTTTCGATAGCTTTCCGGTGGGTTTGACCTCATCAAAATTGGTGAAGTCCCCCTATGTCTCCTATTATGCTTATAGGACTTAATTGATACTTAAGCATGCAATTCATCACATCCTTTGAATTTTTGAACTTATAGTTTGGTCGCCCCATACATGATGAGTTTCACTCTTGTATTAGAGGCTATTGTAAAATACATGCATATAAAGATACATGAGTTGGTCTCTATAGTGTGCAATTCATTTGTTTAAATATGATAAATTATCCTCATGAATGCTATGGTTGAGTTGTTATACATATGTAACACTTCATATAGTTGAGATATGACACCTTGTATGTTTATGACATGTTGAAACATTAAAAGTAATGTACTTGGAAACAAGGTGAGAGATTGGGTATGACATATATGATAATGCACTCGACCACTAGGTCGATAGTTGAAATTCTATTTTTTAGACATCATGATTGAGAACACTTGTCCTTTGACATGATGCATATGACCATGCTTGTTTGCCCTTGTGCTCATTGCACGTGCTTGTGAGGGTCGCTCCCTACAAGCCGGCACTTCGGAGTTTAGCCTTTGCAACATCATGCTTGCCTTGTGGGATTGGGCGCCGAAGTGGGACACCGTGGGGGAGACTCATTCCTAAAGTGAGAATGTTGACTACCATTGGACCATTAGGCATGGTACAAGCTGGAACTCTACCACGCGTAAGTCCCCAATGATTGGGCAAAAGTGAATTAAACTTGACATAGTTCATTACAATTATTCATTGCATACATGAAGTTGGACATACATGTGAGTTATTACATTACTTGTATACATGATAGTGGTAGAACCATATCTATGTTAATTGGCATAGTTACATAGATGCATGATAGTAGCTTTCCATATCAACTACTTAATATCCTTTGCCTCAGTTGACCTAGTGGTGTACTTCACTATTCTCGGCGGCTTACCCACTGAAAACTATTATTTTAATAGTTCTCACCCCCATTGGTTGTTTGTTTTTGTTACAGAGCCTTCCACTGCGGGAGAGGCTAGGGATCGCGGCAAGGGGTTAGCGACTAGCTAGAGCCTTCTCGAGTGTTACTATAGGTAGACCCAAGGCACGTTTTTTAGTCTTAGTTGTGAAAGGTGTACTTGTATATTTTTGTATAGAGACCACCTTGTGTTCATGAGATGTACATTTTGTTTGAAACTTATTGTATATCTTGTGAATGGTTAGTTGTAGTGGACTTTGGTCTTACTTTTTAGCCATATGTTATATGCTCTGATTACCTCGTGTAGGATGTTTGAGTTATTTTCCTTTTTCTTACTCTTCTCATATTGTTGGACGTAGATGCCTTGTGTGCACCGAGAGGTGCCTAGTGCACATAGAAGGTCTGTGCACACATTGGGTAGGCTTTCGCTGGGGCTCTGGCTTGACAGATTATGTTGGTATCAGAGCCTAGGGTTAAGTCTTAGTTGATCTAGCAAACCTTAGGCTGGTTGGACTATAAAGACTAGGAATGTGAGAGACGGGGTTTTTTGTGACTATTGGCAAAAGTAACATAATTGGGTCATGTCTTTAACTCCAAAGAGTTGGAGTTTGATCGAAGTTGTTGCAACTTCTATTTCCTTAGATGGTCAGGTTGGCGGCCGACAACTTGACATTGGAGAATAGTTAGTGCTCACTTCATTACTTTCACATGATTGGGATCTATGTTCTTTGAGCGGAGATACGTTTGTCGTGGGTTTTTCTAACCTACACATGTTATGTTTGTTGCAGTTTGTGATGCTGACGACACGCTCTAGGACGATCGATGCGGCCGCGGCGACGGATGCAGTTGAGGCAGAGACTTTTGCCACTTCTGGATCGAATGAGGTCCGTAAGTTGAGAGAGCAGCTAGCGATGTTAGCTGAGGTGTAGAGTGACAGTCGTTTGCGACACAGCAGCAGGCTAAGGTTGTACGCAGATAGGAGGCGAGGATGAAGTGGCTAGAGGATTTATTAATCCAGCAGGCTTCTGCGAGGGCATCTCAGAGCCCTTCACCACTAGTGCAAGTAGGAGTCGCGACTGCGGCCGCTCAGCCTGAGGCGTCGGGCACTTTTCGCATGGCCCTGGACGCCGAGCACAGGGAGAAGGTCATGGTGACACCGCCGATTCAGACTCCACCAGCGAGGACGGTTCTGCTGACTATGGTGATGGGTGCCGAGCGAGAGCGGTTTATGAACTCTTTGAAAGTGTTTCGGAAGTGTAACCCCCGAATGTTTGATGGTAACAAGGTGGATCATTGGATAGTTGAGAAATGAATCCTTATAAGAACTGAGATTTTTTCTATTTAAATTTGACACTTTTTATAATGTTATCGTGTGTATTTTAATTTTAAAATTGCTCATATAATTTCAGCGGAAAATGAGTTAAATTGTAGCAGTTACGCGATTATTACTATTCACTTAAGTGAATAGTAACTCGTGTTTTCGGGAGAGGCCATTGAGTGTAGATGGCTTCTGTCGAGTACCGGACTCCGTTTTGGGTGATCTAATAGCGCGTTTTCGATGGTCCGACTATGTCGGAGTCGATGGCACTGACGGATTTCGGGGTTTGACGCATGATTTTTGAGAAAAGTGAATTTTATCGCAAAAACGGCATTTATTCCTCATTGTTATTGCTTTTTAAAACTATATGTTGCTCCGTTTTGCGTGAAATCCCACGGGTGGGGACCGTTCTGCGAGAGAATTATTTTGCAGAAGGAGTGGGTTGCAATTATTGAGGTTTGGGGGACTTTCAGGGAATTATCCATAGGACATTCACATTAATATATATTTATGTGTAGGATTAGGGTTGATCCCTAACCCTAACCCCCCCCCCCCCCCCCCCCCCCCCCCCCCCCCCCCCCCCCCCCCCCCCCCCCCGTCTACCTGAGAGAGTCATGCCACCGCCGACCGCCGGCGAAAAAGAGGATCTCTATGTCTCTTCCTCTCTCTCTCTCTCTCTATCTCTCTCTCTCTCTCTTTATTGGGTTGCTGTGGAAGAGGAAGCCCGAGCCCCCTTGTTTCCGGCCGCAACCAACTGTGACCGCCGCCGGCGTCACCACCGGACCCCGAGCGACCACCCCTGTGCTACCCCGGGCGCCGCCGTGCCCTGGGGAACTGCCGCGAACAAGGGCAAGGCCGCAGACCCCGTTCGGCCATGGGGAGCCACTTGGCCACCGCTGCTGCGCCGCGCCGTCACCAGCCGTTCTCGTCTGTCCCAGGGAGGCCGCCGGCGCAGCCCCAGCCACCTACAAGCCGCCGCGGCAGCGCTGGGCTCTGCCCTAGCCGCCGGGCTGTTTGGGAGCGTTGCCGCCGCGCCGCTGCCTCTTGCCACCGGCCAGGGCCGTCGATCACCTCCTCCGGGTGCGGTGACTCTCCCCAGGCTTAGGCTTGCGCAGCCGTGCCGCCGGTTGCTGCCGGAGTGGTGCTCTAGCCCCTGCAAGGTTGCTGCTAGCCTTTTTTTTTTGGTTGTTTTGGCTGAGCTTGGTTTTCCAGCCACTAGCGACTTCAGCGAGCATCCGAAGCGTCAGCACCGCACTCCTGGGATCCTATGGAGTGCTGTGCTCACCTTCGTTGCGATCAATGGGGTTCCGGTGTGTGCAACGAACTTGGTCACTTCCGGAATCAAGCTTTTGTTTAACTTTCTTGCTGTTTCGAGGCTCCTCGACTGTTAGTTGCACTCAGAACAGCGAGCACGAGTCTCGTAGCATCGATACGAGTCAAATCGACTAGTTGGTTGGGTCCGTTGCGATATGGATCGTGGTATCAAGCCTTAAACTCCTCTCTATGTATTGTTTGATGTGTAGTTTATGCTATAGTTGTTGTGTTTAAACTCCTTTGTTTTTCGGTGAATACAACTTGCATTCGTGGCTCTGTCATACCCACTGGGAAACCTTGTTTGTGGTTTCTCATACCATCTTTTTTCAGGTGACGTGGAAGAAGGGACGGAGCACGGTGTGATGGGAGGACATGCTAGCTAGTGGATTTAGGTGTTACCTTGTTATGTTCCTCTAACTTAGTGGTAGTAATTGAAGATATTAAATGGTTCAGTTAGATGGTGCATGAAAAGTGATTCGGACTTATGTGGTTTTGGTTTTCGCTTACTCGTGTATTCAGAGTTTTGAGAAATATGGCATTTGATTTCTATTTTGTTGTTCGATTTTCTACCCCTCGTGGTAGTCGTTTTTAAAATGCATCGTTTCCGTATGGGAAACAGTTTTCAAAATAGCTTTTGAGGTTTTCGATGAAAGTTTACCTAGTATTTTAAAATAAAGCTTCCGGATGGGGAGCGCTTTCAACTAATAGGTGGTTATGAAATTGTTCTTCATATATATATGGATGTGAATGAATATCTTTGAATGGTTGTGAATGTGGAATTAATTGTTGATCCTGGATCTTGTGTATAAGATGGTACGCCGTGCAAATATAGGGGAGACTCTGTCCGTGCGAATAGAGAAACTTTGTATTTGTGGCGGGTCTGTACGTCACGTGGGCCAGACAGTTTTAAAAAAAAATGGCATATTTTTCCTCAACTCTGATTTCTAAAATAGTATTTACCATAAAAAGGTTTTTTTAAAAAAAAATCGGCCCCGGGGCGTGACAATCTCCATATGGAGAAGTTATTCCATGACATATTCGTGGAGGAGCGAGATAAGGTGTGGTTGGCGACGCACCATTTGGAAGGAGAGGCCTATCAATGGTGCACAGACATTCGGGATGATCCTGGTACGGATGTAGCGGCCATCTCTTGGGGGATGTTTAAAGAGATTTTGTCGTTGACCTACTTTCCCTAATGCGTCAAACGATAAATGGAACGAGATTTGCACAATGTATGCCAAGAAGATAAGATAGCGGCGGAGTATGAGAGGGAATTCTCTCGTTTATTGCATTGTGTCCCTTTTGTTGTGAGGGATGATAAAGATAAGACTCGCATGTTTGAGATAGGCCTTCAACTGTTGATCTTCATATTGGTCTAGTCAGCAAATCTAAAGACAAACAGTGAGGTTGTGGATCGCGCTTTGATTGTGGAGAAGGCGCGGAGATTGCTAAGGAGGAGCGGGAGGGTCTTGATAGAGCAAAAGGCAAGAGGCATGCAGCCGAGAGTGGAGGTGGAAAGTCTGGCTCAAAGAGGCCGCCGAAGCACCCTAGGAGCCAATCGTGAGGGCATGGCTCATCTTCTTCTCGAGAGCACCTGACCATCGACGGCTGCCGCACTGTGTAATTTGTGGTGGTCCACATATGCCTCCACAATGCCCACAACGTAGGGGCAAGTGTTACCTGTGTGGCCAGGAGGGCCACTTTTGATCTGAGTGCCCGAGAGGTTCTTCACCAGCACCATCATTTGTATCAGCACCAGCTACGCTGGGTCAGAGTTAAGGAACTCCACATACTTATTCGCAGGCGGGACGAACGCCGGCACTTCAACAATATAAAGGATCGCAGCAGGCACCTAGAGAGCGTATATATGCAGCCCAAGTGGGGGAGGCATCTGCAGCGGAGGAAGTCGTCGTGGGTATCATTTTAATAAATGGCATAAGAGTTAGAACATTATTTGATACCAGTGCATTGTATTCTTTCATTGATGGGCTATTTGCCGAGTTGCATAGCATTGAGCTCATTTCTACTTTGCATCCGAGACGAGTTTTAGCTCCTGATCATACTTTGGATATTCAGGAGTTTTGCCCTAGTTGCCTCGTTAGGGTGGAAGACTGGATTATGCCAGCTGATTTGTTAGTCCTACGTAGACTCGGGGTGTTTGATATAGTTTTGGGTATGGACTGGCTCAGGAGGTATCATACTACTATCGATTGTGAAAATCGAATTGTGATATTTCGGGAGTCGGGATATGAGGATGTGGTGTTTAGAAGGTATAAAAGTTCACTGTTTGCGATAACCATATTGTCTACCTGAGCCAAACAGTTGATCAAGAGTAGATATGTAGCCTTCTTGGCTACCGTCGTTGATAAGAGCAGTGAGACTCTTAGGATTGAGGATATCCCAGTTGTGAATGAATTTGTGGATGTGTTTTCGGCAAAATTATCGGGTATGCCTCTCGACAGGGAGATTTAGTTTATGGTAGATCTCATTCCGGTAACTACCCCAATCTCAAACGCACCTTACAGGATGGCGCCGGCGAAGCTAAAAAAGCTAAAGGCATAGTTGCAGGACTTGTTGGAGAAAGGTTTCATTAGGCCTAGTGTCTCATCTTGGGGAGATTCAGTCTTATTTGTTAAGAAGAAGATGAGTCACTTCGGTTGTGCGTTGACTATCGTGAACTCAATATAGTCACGATTAAGAATAAGTACCCATTACCAAGAATTGATGATTTATTCGATCAATCCCAAGGATCGAAGGTGTATTCGAAAATAGATTTGCAATCCGGGTATCATCAGCTCAAAATTAAGTCGGAAGATGTTACAAAGACGGCTTTTCAGATATGGTATGGACATTATGAGTTCACTGTTATGTCATTCGGGCTTACCAATGCCCCGATAGCTTTTACGGATTTGATGAACTGTGTCTTTAAGCCCTTTTTGGACAGATTCGTCATGGTGTTCATTGACGATATCTTGGTGTATTCTCAAAGTGATGAAGAGCATGAAGATCACTTGAGACAAGTATTACAGATACCTAGGAAAAGAAACTCTTTGTCAAATTGAAGAAATGTGAATTTTGGCTGCGAGAGGTGGCATTCTTGGGACATGTGGTCTCAAAAGCAGGTATAGTTGTGGACCCTAAGAAGATTGAGACAATCAATGATTGGCCTAAACCGACTAATGTTATCGAAGTTCGAAGCTTCCTTGGTTTAGCTAGATACTAAAGGCGGTTTGTGGAGGGGTTATCAACTCCTCTTACTCGACTCACACATAAAGGAGCTAAGTTTGTATGGAATTATGTGTGTGAGCAAAGTTTCTTGGAATTGAAGGAACGGTTGACGACCACCCCGATTTTGGCTTTGCCTATTCCGAGAGCAGGCTACGTGGCGTATAGTGACGCTTCCCTTAATAGATTGGGCTGTATTTTGATACAGAACGAGAAGATAATTGCTTATGCCTCTCATCAATTGAAAGATTATGAAAAAAATTATTCCACCCATAATTTGGAGTTGGCGGCGTAGTCTTTGCCTTAAAGCTATAGCGACACTATTTGTATGGTAAGCGTTGCGAGGCATATACAAACCATAAGAGTTTGAAATACCTCTTCACTCGGAAAGAATTAAACTTGAGGCAGCAAAGACAGTTGGAGCTACTCGAAGATTATGATTTGACCATTCTCTACCACTCAGAAAAAGCGAATGTTGTAGCAGATGCCTTAAGCCGCAAATTGGTAGAGAATTTGACAATGTTGATTACTACTCAACCACCTTTATTGGTGGAGATGAGACAGTTGGAGTTGGAGCTTATGACTCCCAACACACCTTTGAAATTGATGTCATTGGTTGTGCACCTTTGCAAAAAATTTGGTCCAAGATTGAAGAAGGACTCGCTGGTGGCTTTTATGTGGAGGATCATGATATACTTCTGTTTCAAAACCAATATTGTGTACCGACGGATAATGGGATCAAGGAGGAGATTTTGAGCGAGGCTCATCGAGCGCCTTATACATTGCATCCGTATGGCACTAAAATATATAAAGACTTAAAACTGTTATATTGGTGGCCCGAGATGAAGAAAGATATTGGAGAGTTTGTGGCACGATGTTTAACATGCTAACAAGTGAAGGCCGAGCATCAACTTTCCGCGTGCAAGCTGCAAAGTCTACCTATTCCCATGTGGAAGTGGGAGAGAATCACCATTGATTTTGTTATGGGTTTGCCTCGCTTACAAGCTGAGCATAATGTTATTTCGGTGATTGTGGGTAGGTTGACCAAATCAGTGCATTTCATTCCTATTCACACTACTTGGTCTAGATAGACCTAGTGTATCTTGATGAAGTTGTGCGACCTTATGGAGTGCCTACCTCTATTGTATTGGATCGAGATCCTAAATTTATGTCTCACTTTTGGAAGAGTCTTCATGGGGCACTTGGCACGCAGTTGGATTTTAGCACTACTTCCCACCTGCAAAGCGATGGACAATCGGAATGCGCCATTTAAATTTTGGAGGACATACTTTGGGCATGTGTTTTGAATATTTAAGGTGGATGGCATCAACACATACCTATGGCAGAGTTTGCTTATAAATAGTTATGAAGCAAGTATCAAGATGACTCCATCTGAAACTCTTTATGGAAGGAAGTGCCAATCACCTCTACATTGGAGCGAGGTGGGTGAAAGATTAGCTTTGAGTCCCGATGTACTTCAAGAAGCGGAGGACAAAGTTCAGCACAAAGTCGACAAAAGAGTTATGCTGATAAGCGTCGGTGTGAATTGAAATTTCAAGTGGGAGATCATGTTTTCCTGAAGGTATCACTAACTAAAGGAATTAAGAGATTTGAAAATCGAGGGAAGTTAAGTCCTCGATTTATTGGACCATTTGAAATTTTGGAGCGTGTAGGCCCAGTGGCGTATCAGCTTGCTTTACCGCCGAGCCTATCAGGAGTACACAATATTTTTCATGTTTCGACGCTCCGGAGGTTTGTTTTTGATCTATCTCATGTTGTAGACTTCGCTCCATTAGAGCTATGGGAGGATCTAAGTTTTGAGAAATATCCGGTGAAGATCTTGGCTTGCGAAGTAAGGAAACTTCGAAATCGTGAAATTCCCAATGTGAAAGTGCTTTGGTGCAACTACGAGTAGCGCGAGGCTACGTGGGAGCTAGAAAGCACGCTGCGGAGCGTTATCCCCGTCTTTTTTAGATGGATGTTTGAGATACTTGATCTCTAGTTTCGCGAACGAAACTCCCTTTTAGGAGGGAAGGATGTAATACATTAAAATTCTGCAAATTGCGAGGTTCTAGTGGGGGAAACAACACTTGGTGTTGTTAGAGAGACTTTGGTATAGTAGGAAAGGAATTAGAACGTTTCCGAGTGAATTAGCGCGAAAATGAAAATTTTGAGATAAGCCATACCTGAGCTTTTCTAGTCTCGGGGTCCGAACCTTGGCTTTAGGATCCGGACCTTGATACTCTCTTTATTGTACCAAAGTATCAAAGTTCGGACCTTGGGAGAGGATCCAGACCTTGCGCACGAAATTTAGATTTCTAGCTACGGGGTCCGGACCCTGAGGGGAGGATGCAGACCCTGTCAGCGTAAAACGCAAGTTTGGATCTTACGGGGTCCGAACCTTACTGCAGGGTCCGGACCCCTGCACAGTCTGGGACTGTTTCGTAGAGTGTGATTTCTCTCTTTTTGAGGGACCTATGTGGATATTGTGCAAATAGATTTTAAACCCACTTCACCTCCCCTATTCTTCTCATTTCACTACAAGAATATTATACATTGGTGGCGAGTAATGTCGCCACCATATGTATAAAAAGTTGCCAACTTTTTAAAGCGTGGCGACTTTTAAAGTCGCCACAAGTTGTCACCGAAAGTCTTGCCACTAAATAAAATTGTGGCGAAATATAAAAAATCGCCACCTTTTTAAAGATAGCGTGGCAACATTCTATCACCATCAAATATGACTTTTTGTGGCCATTGTTAGTCTCCACCTTATTAAAGATAGTGTGGTGACATTTTGTCGCTATCAAATATGACTTTTAGTGGCCCTTATTGGTCGCCACCTTTCATGGAGATAAGATGGCAATAAAATTTTGCCACCAAATGTACAATTTAGGTGGAACAATCATAATCGCCACCTTAGTTAAATATAAAGAGGCAACTTTTTATCGCCACCACTTGTGTGAATAAAATAGCCACCAATAGTAAATAGGTAATAAAATAAAATATAAAAATACACTGTTTATATTTTATAATCAAAACATATACAAAATAACAAACAAAATATTTAAGTAAACAAAATTTTCCTTTTAACAACAATTTAGAAAGCTAATTAACTTCTCATCCACAACAGCTTAAAATCAAAATAATAGCAATATCAATTTAAAGGCAAAAGAGTAATAATATTCAATATACAGTTTAACATCATCAATGACTCCTTACACTTTAGAAATAGAAAACGCTTAAAAAAGATGAAAAAATGCTTCAGTCTCCTAATACAACGGCCATTATTTTCCTGCAAGAAAATAAAAAGGAGAAAAATAAGTTACATAAATTAAAAACCTACAACAAAAGTTAGAATAATTGGGAAGTGGTTAGTTTAAATACACCTCTATAATGTTCCAAAACTTACTAAGTTCCTTGAGAATCTCCACCTTCACTGGACAAGCTAGCAAAAGCTAACATAGACTAGAAAAGATAAAATATTTGATAGGTTGACCAATTTTAAAATCTTAAGAAGAGATATTCCATCCCAACACCTAAAAAAGACAACAACTGTTTAATAAATAAGATCCAACCCTATCTAAGCACAATTTTCAAACCAGCAAACAAAAAAGCCACTGAAAAAGGCTTATTCAACATATGAAAGAGAACCTATGAACAATAACCACGAAGTAAGGAACCAATCAAACAGTTTACAACAATTAGCTCAGGGAACAACAAATTACATGCACAAAGCCTAATTCACAACAAATCATCCACTAAAATCGACTTTAATCTAATATAATCGTGCCAAAACAATCGAAAAAACACAGATCTGAATAGAAGAATACCCTAAAATAATTATTTAAACAGATCTGAAACGTTCACACAGATCTATGAACAGTATAACTCCCGATCGACCACGAAACGTAGATTGATTATCAAAGAACACAGAGATCTATCGAATCGAACCCTAGGAGCTGAAACAAGGATCGATTTGAAGCGAATTTATCGACCGAATCTATTCATATTTCTCATTGATCACATTAATAAAGGATGACCAAATCCATCTTAACATGCAACAAAACAATAGGCTTATATTGGCAACAATTTTATATGATAAAATAAAATATTCCAAAAATTACAGAATATTAGTAAACACACTTAAACAATATGCAGATATAAAACTAATTTTCATTTCAGCATTTCCATCATGAACAAAGACATGGAACCTTCATAGTGTCCATGTAAGAGCAAAAATGTTCTAGAAAACAATGCAGTAATCTTTCATGCATAAACAACAAATGGATGCCCTTTAAATCACTACAAAAGCCATATTTCATTCATAAATATATAGACCACCCTGCCGCATATACTCGCTATCCTAGATAAATAAAAAAACTAATACCGCTGAAACCATATTTGAGATAGGCAATGTATCAGTCTCATAATAACTAATTTAAAAGCAATTTAACCACCCACTTATCTTGCACAGATATCTCTAGTTTCGGTATCAAAACCAGATATATGAATATAGAGATGTTAACCTACTGATGTTACATCTTTGCTTCAACTATTGCAAAGGCGGATACAAAGCACACCATTTATAGCAGCCTTTCACACCAGTTACCTATTTTCAAGAAGGCCAACAAGCCAACAAGACATCTGCCACAAGACATTTGGACATCAACTATTTAGAAATTGCAAGCTTCTTCATTGTCAGCTTTCACCACGAATCGGTAGCAATTTCTAAATAGTTGATGTCAAGCTGACAATGGCCATTGAGGCTTGCCAAGTCTATTCAAGCTCTAGTAAGTCCAACATTATTGGAGAAAACTTAAATAATGATAACAAGGAGAGGTGTATAAGCACTCAAAAACATATGTTGCAACTATCTAAAGCCCACACTTTCAACATAATAATAACTACATTACATCAATTTTGGAGCCATTAGTCAAAATGCATGCAGTTGAATTAATTAGTTTTCTGCGTTATGTAGTAAAACTCTAGTCTGCCACTTACCTCTAACGTTAGCTGGCTTTCTGTTTAGTTACCAGTAAAACAGGAATTTTAACGCAATAAAACTGCATACTACTCTTCTATCCATTAAACTCTATCATCGCGAATTAATAAATGTGCTAGAATCAAACTTGAACATATCCATGGTTGTAAAAGTATCCACATAAATTTTGATCTGCTGAAACATGAGTAATTAATTGGGTTATAAGTTCCAAGCACGCTCTTAGAAGTAACCACATCAAATTATTTGTCAAATATCAAACTCAAATAAAAAAAATAATTACAACATACAAAGGCTCTCAGATCTATATATGTAGACAGAACAATTTGGAAACTCTATGTATTTACTAAGAACAAATTAACAATGAAGGCACAAATCAGTAGCCACAACATTCGCAATTTTAACATACTTGTGTCAATAACTAGAGTAGGGCAATTGACAGGGAAGCCACTTGGGAGTAACAAGGCAAGATGTTCACAAAGAATGATAATATGAAATCTCCTCTCTACTTGTATATTATAGTTAATTAAGATTCATGTACTAAGGATTGCTTCATATGGTGACCTTTTTTAATTAACGAATTAGTGCAAGCTATGGCTACAACTGTAGCAATGCACATTAAAAAGAAAAAAACAATAGAAATATGCGAGAGGCTCACCGGCGAGGAGATCGACGGTGAGGGGCTCACCGGCGAGGAGCTCGTTTTGAAGGGCTCGTTGGAAACGAGATTAGCGACGAGGAGCTTGTTGCATAGCTCACTGGCGAGGAGCTTGTCGCCTATGTCGCCGACGAGGAGTTCGCCGGTGACGAGCTCGCCGGCGAGAGATCGTCGAGGAGAAGAGGGAGAGGGTGGGAGCGGATTAGGGAAATGGGTTTTGAGGGTTTTTTTTTCTTTTATAGTGTTAGCTGAGAGGAAGTGCGGGGAGAGGGTGTGCTGAGGGAGGAAGTCTACTGTATCATGCTTGCACCACCTCATCAATAACAAATTAATTATATTTTTTTTTTTAAAAAAAAATACAATAAAAATATTTTTTTATAATTATGATGGAACTTATATATCTAAAAAGAGATATTTGATTGGTTTGGAACGCCACGTCACCAAATACACCCGTTGCAGTTTAGAATTTTTCGTGCTGACTAAAGTGAGAGTATTTTTTTAATTTTTTTAAAAATTAAATTATTAATTAAAAAAACTAAATTAAAATATTAATTTAATTCAATTTTAAAAATTAAATTAAATTAAGATCTCTCTTGATTTGTAATCCAATACACAAATCTGCTATCAGCCAAGGTGCTTGGACATTAAAAGCAAACCGCACAAGATCAGCATTTTTGTTTTTGGATGGTAGGCAAGGAAAGGGAAAAAAAAGTGCAGCACCAATAAATCCATGAGAGAGCATTTATTTTAATTTTAATTTTTAAAATTGAATTAAATTAATAATTTAATTTAATTATTCAAAATTTAATTTAATTTTTAAAAAGTAAAAATTATTAATTTAATTAATAATTAATAATTAATAATTAGTAATTAATTAATAATTTAATTTAATTTAATTTAATTTATTTAATTTTAAAAATTAAATTAAAATAATTAATAGCTATTCACTAATCAACAAAGCTCTTAAATTTAAAAATAATTAATTAAATTAACTAGAATAAAATAATTGAAAAAATAAAAAGTTCGGAGGTGTTAATGAAAAAAAGATTAAAGTTAATGAAGCAATTTCAAAATAATCTGAAGTTGAAGTCTCTTTGTATATTTTCACCCTCATTTTTATCAACTATCACTATTTTTTTCATCCTCACTATACATTAATTAAATATTTTATTTTGGTTGCAATTTTATTAATAATAGGTGGTAATTTTTTTTTTATCGCCACTATAGATAACCAAACAGTGTTGACAAAATAGCCGTTTAGTGGGGAAAGTAGTATTGCCACTTAAAGTTGATTAATTGGTGGCAAATTTTTTTATCGCCACTATAACCAAACAATGGCGATAAAATAATCATTTAGTGGCAAAAATAATATTGCCACTATAAGTTAATTAATTAGCGGCAATGTTTTTTTATTGCCATCATAAATAACTATTTAGTGGCGACAAATAACCATTTAGTGGCAAAAGTAATATCGTTACTTTAAATTAATTAATCGGTGGCCCTTTTTTTTATCGCCACCATAGATAACTAAATAGTGGCAATAAAATAATCATTCAGTGGCGAAAATAGTATTACCACTTTCAGTTAATTAATCAGTGGTAATTTTTTTTTATCGCCATAATAAATAACTATATAGTGTGGCGACAAAATTTATCGTCACATTATTTTTGCCACCAAAATTGTCTTTTCTTATAGTGTTTGGAGAGTGGAAGAGAAGGAGAATGTGAGTTTTCCCTCTCTCTTGGATTTCTTCTCCTCCAAATCCCTCTAATCGTTAGATTCTTTTTCTCTTCATCTCCTCCATGGATGCATGCACCTAGGACTTAGAGTGGAGCTCGAGCTTGAAGAAGAGAGTTGTTTGACAGCTTAAGCTTCAACCCTAGCTTTCCTAAGGTGGGATTGGAGTTTTATTTGAGGTTAGTAGTCTTCCTTCATCTTCTACTTAAGAGATTCATGAAGATTTTAGTAGAAAGCTTAGTTTTGTAAAAATTAGGGTTTATTTTTGGGGCTTTTCAATTATGAGTTTTTGGGTTGGAATTGGCGGATGTAGAACGCTCTTAAAGGTTGGAATTGAAGCCCCATTGCTTTAATTTGGAGATTGAACAAGTTTTTCCTGGTCTAAGGTTTTTTCACCTATTTTCTTCTTAATTTTAGGTGAATTTCATGGTGATCTTTTTAGAAGCTTGTAATCTCTTGAAAATTTTTCTTAGGGTACAAGAAGTCTAGGGGACAACTCCATTTGAGAAACGATAGGGCTTTCGATAGCTTTTCGGTGGGTTTGACCTCACCGAAATTGGTGAACTTTCCCTATACCTCCTATTATACTTATAGGACTTAATTGATTCTTAAGCATGCATTCATGATAATTTTAAATTTTTAAACATATGGTTTGGTCATCACATACATGATGAGTTTCACTCTTATATTAGAGGCTATCGTAAAATGCATGCATGTAAAGATACATGAGTTGGTCTCTATAGTGTGCAATTCATTTGTTTAAAGCATAATAAATTGCCCTCATGTGTGCTGTAAGATTTTGGATTTTTTTAAAATTTTTAAAAAGTTGTTCTCTCTCTCTCTCTCTCTCTCTCTCTCTCTCTGCATATATATATAGGTATATATATATGGGTATATATATGTATATATATGTGTATTGGTTTGTAATTGTGTGTGCTTGAGGCGAAGTGACGGCTTTTGTTGCGAATCGGCGACCGTTTCTAGAGATCCAAAATCACAGGTTCGATGTTTCGATAGTGCTGATTGCGATGGCGTGGTCCGTTCGTGAATCCGACCGTCAGATCGTGAGATATCGCGAGATCATCGCCGAGAGGTCGAATTGTGGATTTTGATCTTTTCGCGAAAAGGGTCCATATTTTATGTACCGTTTCGCGTGAGATCGGACGTGGAGGGGTGTTGTCACGTTTTACACGCGCTGTTAGGGACTTGGGATAAAATCCATGTTTGTTGTGGACTTATGTGCAATTGTGCACTTGTGTATAAATTGCATGATTAGGGTTTCCAAGCTAAATCCTAACCCTAGCCTCTCCCTCTTGCACCCGAGCCCCTCAGCTGACTTCCTCTCCTCCTCCTGCTTTCCCCCGAGCGCCGCTGACCTCCCCTGGCCGGCCGGAGCCACCTCCGAGCTTCTCCTCCTTCTTCTTCTTTATCCTTTCCTTCTTCTTCTCCTTTCTTCTCAGCCCGGGAGCACTCAGGTGGCACCCTCCCCTCATGAACCTCTCCTGGGTGGTGCCTCGACAACCGGCGACTCTTCCCGGCCTCTGCCGTCGTCGCCGCCGCACCGCCGCGAGCTGCTGCTGCTGTGGGGAGGGTGCAGGCATCGGGTTTTTGATCCGTGCCGCCGTCGCCTCCCGCCGCCGCTGCGATTTTCCTCCGGCCTCAGGAGGACCTCTGCCGCCATCACCTCCTTCCCCGGCCGCCCCCGTGCCGCCGGTGAACCGTCGCAGCCCTGCTCGGCTTCCTCGGGCAGTAGCGGCCACAGCTGCCAAGCCGCCGCCGCCGCCGCCTTTAGTTGTCGCGGTCGCCCCCCTTCCGGCTTCCGGCAACATCCCGCGGCTGGTGCTCACCGTCCTGACCGCCGCCGCCGCCGTTTTCTGCTGGTGCGGGCATGCCTTAGCCGACCCGAGAGAAAAGGTCCTCCCCGCGCCGCCGCCGTCGCTTCCTGTCGCCGGCAGAGGTGAGCCTCGTGACCCTCACCTCCCCTGCTCCCGACCTGGGCTCGTGCGCGCTGCCTGGCCGCCAGTTGCCGGCCGGAGCTGGCTTGCTAAGGCTGTTTCTTGGCAGCTTGTGGTTCCGAGCCTCCCGACGCCTCCTGGTCTACGAGGAAGGGAGCACGATGATCACAGCAATGCGCTGATCATCATGCTCACCTTAGTTTCTGTCGGGAAGGGTCCGTTCTGCTGATTCGGCCGTGTCGAGCCTTTTCACTTTATGTATTTAGTGTTTTCTTGGGTCGTTCGAGCCCCGCGACTGTTTTTGTCGCTCCGGGCTGTGAGCACGGCCTCCGCTGTGTCGTTTCCTTTCCGCTGGTGCTCGCGGAAAGTTGTGCGGACGAGCGGAATGCTCTAACGGCCTCCTTTATGCTTACTTTATGTATTTAGATGCTTGTTTAGGGCTTTTGTGCAGTTGTTGCTGCACGGCGATGCTGTGGGCAGCAAGGGTTTGACCCTCGAGGCCTTGTGGATTGGTTGTCCATACTCGTAGCGCCTTCGCAAAAATTCGGTTTGATTTTCGGTGCGTTTTCCGACGAAATAGTCGGCGGAACGCGCGTTTAGGTCGTGTGACTCACTTGCTGGTTTCGTCAGTGACATGGCTTCGTCGCCTAGCCTTGTTGGCTGTTCTTCTTCGCTATCCCAAAGTTCCGAGGGCAGCGGATGAGCGACAGAGGTTTCTGGTGCCAAAATTGGCGCCTTTCGGGAACCCGGGAAGCCGTGTTTGGGTGCATTTGTGTTCGTGGCACCCCGGACTCGTGTTCGCTGTTCGAACACCTTGTTTGGTGTGGTTGCGGACAGCGAATGACTTGAGTTAGTTGTTGGTACCCCTCTGGGGCTTGGTTTGGTGTCGGAATCGTTCCGGCGGGTTTCCCGGACGTTCCGACGGTTTTGGGTATGTGTGTTCTCGTGTCTTGTGTCGACTCGGCAGACCATGACCCTGTGAGTCTTTCATAGGTCCAGTCGGTGTTCCTGAGAGCCGTCGGTGTTAGGCTCTCCCGTTTCTTCAGGTGGGTATTTCGATCCGGAGTCGGTACAGTGGACTAGCGGTGATACCCTTCTATCCCTTTCTCTTGCATATTGGATATAGTTCACTTGACTCCTCTTATCTCTACTTGTGTGAGCTCGTCATTAGTAGAGTAGTGTGATTGCATGTTTTTTTTTTAGACGACCTGGTTGGTCGGTGGTGATCGCCTGTTACTCCGAGCGATCTCCGATATTCGTTATCAGTTGCTATACTCGGCTTGTTGCCATTCTGTGGATTGAGCATATTGCATCGATCGTCACAGCTCTTCTAGCACTTCACGTACACCCGTGGTCTGATCCACTGCTTAGGGTGTTCTTTTCCGGAAAAGGGTCGTGGTTTTTGACTCGTGAGGCTCTTGTCATGTGCATCTGCGGAGGTTATGTACCGGTGAGTGAGCATATTGTGACAGTGCCAGGGATCCGTCCCTGTGGCCTGGTGGTTATTGGGTTTTATTATTTTTCTACAGTTGATGCATATGCTAATTACTTGCAGTAGCGTAGTCGTTCGTTTATTGTCATACTCATGCTTACTTATGCTACTGTTTTACCCACCTATCAATCTGTTGACCCTCTTGCCGGTGTGTACACCTCGCCTTCATCGGCTTGCGGTACCTACTGGGAGGGGAGACATGTTTTTTATGTTCTCACCCCCCGCCATCGTTGATTTTTTTTAGGTGAGCTTGGTGGTGGGAGTCGGGACGTGGTGAGGCGCGATAGCTAGCGAGCCTAGAGGTCCTGACCAGTGATATCATACGATTTGGTTACCCTGACCCTTTCTCACTTTTAGTAGACTTACATTATGGTTCAGTTACACTGTTGATTGACATATCATGCTTGGGATGATTATATGTTATTTATATCTATTGTGGACTTGTGTTTTCCTGTGGTTTTTACTCTGTGGTTTTCTACCCCTCGTGGTAGCTGGTTTTCAAAATAGGGTTTCCTTGTGGAAAACGGTTTTTCAAATGCTTTTACGATCAATCGGCTTTTGGTTTTCAAAAAAGAGGTTTTCGTGTGGAGAACAGTTTCAAAACGAGATTTATTTTAAATGATTGAAATTAGGGCTTCAAAACAAAACTTCCGAGTGGGAAGTACTTTTAATAGAATGATCTGTTGTATTGTGCATCGCATCATCCTTCGCCTAAAGAGTGTTTAGAGGCATGCAGGTATATAAGGATGGCTAGCTGTATGTGAACACTTGTGTGGTGGATGTGTTTGGTTGGTGAATGAATGTTGTATGTGATCCTGTTATGTATAGTGGTACGCCTTGCAAATACAGGGGAGGCTCTGTCCGTGTGGACAGAGGGACCTGTATTTGTGGCGGGCCTGTACGTCGTGCGAGCTAGGGCTTTCAAAAAAAAATTGGACACGTTTTTCCGCAACTAAAACTATCCCGGGGCGTGACACGTGCTATGGTTGAGTTGTTATATATATATATATATATATATATATATATAACACTTCATATATTTGAGATATGACATCTTGCATGTTTAAGGCATGTTGAAACCTTAAGAGTAATGTACTTTGAAACAAGTTGAGAGATTGGGTATGACATATATGACAATGTACTCGACCACTAGGTCGTTAGTTGAAATTCCATATTTTAAACATGATTATTGAGAACCCTTGGTTGTTTGACATGACGAATATGACCACGCTTGCTTGCCCCTGTACTCATTCACACATGTTTGTGAGGGGCGCTTCCTACAAGCCGGCACTACGGAGTTTAGCCTTTGCGACATCATGCTCGTCGTGTGGGATTGGGTGCCAAAGTAGTGGGACACCGTGGGGAGGCTCATTCCTAGATGGAGAATGTTGACTACCATGGGACCATTAGGCATGGCACAAGCTGGAATTCTATCATGCGTAAGTCCCTGATGATTGGTTAAATCTGAATTAAACTTGTCATCGTTCATTACAATTATTCATTGCATACATGAAGTTGGACATACATGTGAGTTATTACCTTACTTGTATACATGATAGTGGTAGAACCATATCTATGTTATTTGGCATAGTTACATAAAAGCATGATATTATTGAACTTTTCCATGCTAGTTTTTCTATATAGTAGCTTTCCATATCAGCTACTTATTACTATTTTTTGCCTCAGTTGATCTAGTAGTGTACTTCACTATTCTCAGGGGCTTATCCACTGGGAACTATTGTTTAATAGTTCTCACTCCCATTGGTTGTTTGTTTTTGTTATAGAGCCTTCTACTGTGGGAGAGACTAGGGATTGCGGTAAGGGTTAACGACTAGCTAGAGCCTTCTCCAGTGTTGCTGTAGGTAGACCCAAGGCACGTTTCTTTTCTTAGGGCACAAGAAGCCTAGGGGACAACTCCAATTTCAGAAAAGATCGGGCTTTCGATAGCTTTCCGGTGACCTCACTGAAACTGGTGAACTCATCCTATGTCTCCTATTATGCTTATAGGACTTAATTGAAACTTAAGCATGCAATTCATGACATCTTTGAATTTTTGAACATATAGTTTGGTCACCCCATACATGATGAGTTTCACTCTTGTATTAGAGGCTATAGTAAAATACATGCATATAAAGATATATGAGTTGGTCTCTATAGTGTGCAATTTATTTGTTTAAAATATAATAAGTTGTCCTCATGCATGCTATGGTTGAGTTGTTATACATATGTAACACTTCATATAGTTGAGATATGACACCTTGCATGTTTAAGACATGTTGAAACATTAAAGGTAATATACTTGGAAACAAGTTGAGAGATTGGGTATGACATATATGATAATGTACTTGACTACTAGGTCGGTAGTTGAAATTCTATATTTTAGACATCATGACTGAGAACACTTGTCCTTTGACATGATGCATATGACCATGCTTGCTTGCCTTTGTGCTCATTGCACATGCTTATGAGGGTCGCTCCTACAAGTCGGCACTCCGGAGCTTAGCCTTTGCGACATCATGCTCGCTTGCAGGATTGGGCGCTGAAGTGGGACGCCGTGGGGGAGACTCATTCCTAAAGGGGGAATTTTGATTACCACTGGACCATTAGGCATGGCACAAGTCGGAATTCTACCACGCGTAAGTCCCAGATGATTGGGTAAAAGCGAATTAAACTTGACATAGTTCATTACAATTATACATTGCATATACGAAGTTGGACATATATGTGAGTTATTACATTACTTGTATACACGATAGTGGTAGAACCATATCTGTGTTAATTGGCATAGTTACATAGAGGCATGATAGTATTGAACTTTTTCATTCTAGTTTTTTATATAGTAGCTTTCCATATCAACTACTTACCCTATCTTTTGCCTCAGTTGACCTAGTGGTGTACTTCACTATTCTCGGCGGCTTACCCATTGGGAACTATTGTTTAATAGTTCTTACCCTTATTGGTTGTTTGTTTTTGTTATAGAGCCTTTCACTGCGGGGGAGGCCAGGGATCGCGGCAAGGGGTTAGCGACTAGCTAGAGCCTTCTCCAGTGTTACTATAGGTAGATCCAAAGCACCTTTCTTTTAGTCTTAGATTTTGCATATCTGTTTGCTGGAAAATTAATGTTGCAATTATCAAGATCTAATCTCGTCTTATTTTACGAACTTCTCGATCCGCCGGAATGCTATTTTGATCTTTGACACGTATTTTTTTTCTTCTACAGAGTTATTCTTTCTCATCGTGAACAGCCTACCATAGTCGATCGCAGTACATCATCCAAATCTCTAGCGTTTCTGATAGTGCCCAAGAGTGAACCGAAGAGAGAGAATTTTTGTGGAGAGGTTATTCTAATTTTCTCTTGTACATGTGTATAATTTGTAGCCAATCCCTCATATATTTATAGACCATAAGAAAGATATTAATCTTAATGTGATTGTATCTAAATCCCACAAAGATAGAAATTTAAACATAATAGGATTTATCTTTTAGATTTATTTCTTATCCCATGTGGACTATATATATATTAGATAAGTATCAATGTGGATGAATCCTAACATTAGCAAAGCAAGAGGATTAGTTTATGAACATACTAACCAATTTACTTAATTAGCATGTTAATTGTCATGCTTATAATCATCACAAGTTCTAGTATTTGTCATATAATTACAAATCTAGTCTCACTATTGTAACTAGGTTAGGATGAAGCTTGAATAATCTTACTCATTGAACATTGTTTTGCTTTAAATCAGGGTAATAATGTTGGTAGTCTCCATTTGTTGGTGTTACTGGATTTGAATACATATGTCTCCAAACGAACGAAAATCTTGATCAGTAAAGTATACAAGTATTGGGATGTTTTTCTTGTGAAATCAAGTAATAAAATTTGAGTAATTAAAGATGGTGCTTTGAACTAATTAGTCTATTCATAATTAAAAATGTGTTATCTATAGGGCACATAAATGAAGTATTTGTAAATAATTATAAGTTGCAGCCTAATATTGTAACCCTACCACTGCAGTGTAAAACTACATTGCTCCTTCTAAGGCTTTATTTGGAATTGTAAATAAATTGCATAAGTATACATAAAAAATACAATAATTAAATATTTCACTTGTTGTGATAAATGGTAACATATTATATAGTTTGAATGCTTCAAATAAGGCATAACTTTTATAGCCCTTTTTGTGGTCCCATCAAGAAATAGAGAAGCATATTTTTGTACACTTTTGTCCTAAATTTTTTTTTAAAACCTTAATAGCATTAAGCAACCATTAATAATACAACCATACCCATGCGCATTACATAAGTATATTAAGAAAATGGATAGACAAAATTACTATGATTAGGATACTTAGACTATTCATCCGTTAATGGTCTCGCCAACTATAGAATTGATCAATTCCCTTTATTTTTTATTTGATTCACATGCGTTGTGCTTATATTTTTAATGATGACACTAAGACACTATTTGGCAGTGAGTTATGGTACAATGTAATACAGGCCTCGATAGCGAGAAATTAATGGATGCTTTTATGTTTTTCTACTTACACTTTTTTAATTTATTAATTTATTTTTCCCGCCTATGCTTTTGCAGCGTGAGCTATGTGAAACTTTTTTCCGAAAACAAGATATGATCCATGTGAAACCTTTCTACGAAAGCAAGTAGAGGACTTGATGAATTGCGTTGTGCATGCACGAGAGACGCGCGAATCCAAACAAATCCTAATAGAACCAATATAGTGATATTATTATTAGTAGACTAGTGCATTGAATCGTATTACTATAAACTAATTGAATTTCGTTAAATTCAATGCGTTAGATGGATTTGCATATTGCAAAAAATATTTTTTTGTTAGTACCAAATCATCGCTATTTCAACTACGAAAAATATTTTTCGCACTCACAAAGTTTTACAACTTTTTACTTACACCAGTACATCTTTTTTTTTTATTAATTACTTCTGGTGATGATAATTATAACCAATTTATCTATAAATTGGAGTATTTGTTCCTTAAATTATACCAACTATCTAATTTAAATTAATTCCTTACATCACTATATTTGTAAAATTTTATAAAAGGTATAAATAGATATAACATGTTCTTAATCCAATGGGTTATTTTTTTTCCCTCCCTCTATTCAATAACTCCTCTCTGTCCACAACCACCTCTAGCTTGACCCTTTCAACGACCCACCCCTCTAGGCTGTAACAAATAGTCTACCCCCGAGAGCAGCGGGCTGCCACTCCCACGCGTGTCCCGCTCTGCACCCAGTAACGGATCACCCCCCACCTGCTCCCTTCATCCCACCAATTCAAATCTCATCTGACGGTCCCATTCCCACCTGCCTTTTCTTGCACTTACATCAACACTCATCTGATCTATTTCACCTGTTTTCACATTCTTCTATTATTTTTTTTCTTTTCTCCTTCATCTTTTTCCTTTCTCTGTTATTCCCCTCTCCTCAGTTCCTTCCTCTCTAGCTCTCGTTGCTACCGCATTAGGTTTCCAAATTCTTAGAATAAGAAGACAAATAATGGAGAGTAACCGCAGGATAGCGAGAGGAATAGCAAGGTATGGAGAATAGAACGAAAAAAGAGCACAAAGAAAGGGAATAATAGTGTGAGAGGCTGACAAAGAGAAATAGGGATATAGGGATAGAGAGAAAAAGAGAGAGAAGCGAAGACATTTTTTAGGACGGAATAAGGAAGGGAGAGGGGGTGGGATATAAAGTATTAGCATTATCATGTGTGATCTGGTGGCCCGCACGGGTCGACATCAGCAGCGATACGAGGACGGTTGTCGCCTTGTTGCCGGGTACATCTCTCCACCTTCCTCCTCAGCAATCTCCACTCTTTTCTTTTTCTTTATTTTCTTTTCTTATTGTTAATATTATATAGAAAAAAGAAAATTGATAGATGCATGACCTAATGATCCCCTAATTCTTCTTTTGTAGTTTCTCATTGTTGATAATTCATTGATTATTTTATATGCAATAGAAAGTTATAGATTAGGTTCACTGTTGGTTGGTGTGTGTTTTTTTTCTTTCTTTTATGTCCCTATCATCTGTCATTTGCATGATTGAAGTGATTGATATGTTGGTGAAATTTAAATAATAATTGTCTATTATCTGATTATGATTTCGAGTCAACTATATTGTTGTTACTTGGTTATCTAGCACTTTTTTTGTATAGTATAATATATGTACATTAATGTTTTCAGAATAGTTGCATGCAAGTGGTTTTTGTATGTTGACTTAGTTAAGGTTCTGATTTGATTATTTTTATTTTTTCTACCAACTGCTACCATATGCATCACAAGGGTATAAAACTAGTTTAGTTTATTAATTTTATTTGCATGTTAGGTCCTTTTCATGTTGATCTTAATGATGTCTCCAATTCTTGGATAGTAGTTTGTTGGCTGTTAACGATTTCTTTGCTCTTGTTTTGTAGTTAGCCCTTCTACTCAATAATAATAATCTATCCATTGTTTAGAATTGTTTCTAACATATGTTAGTGTGTCATTATTGGTCAAACGGTGTGATTTATATGAATTATTTGCTAGGCAAATTTTTATGGTTTTGATTGATGTTGACTTTTTATCAAACGAAAGTAGAATCAAGACGGGTTTTGACTTGAAAGAAATTTTGTGTGATAGAAGCTAATTAATTAAATTTGTTGAGATCAAAACAAGATATTGGATTTAAAATCTCTTCTATTGATTCTGATGTACACTCATACTGCTGCTTTTTAGGAATACTTGTGAAAAACAAGTTTCTAATTTGAGTTTCCTAATTTTTCTTTTTTCAAGGTCCATGACTTCTCTTTTAGCACCCTTCATAGTGTTAACCAAAATACAGATTTGTTAAGTAAGAAATGAATTTATAAATTGCACTCTTTTGTTATAGATAATCAGAGATGATTGTATGTAGTTTGTATTTTCATACTATCGGTTATTATAGATTAGTTACTTGAGATCTTTACTAATACATCATGATTTCTGCAGATGTATACCATTTAGATATAAAGATTTTGATGGGACTTGTGATGACAAAGAGAAGGTTGTTGAAGTTCTCATGATAAACTCACAAAGTGGGCCAGGCCTCCTATTTCCCAAGGTATGATATTCTAGGCTTTGTGGTGTAGCTTGCATAAAGAAAGTAAGATTTGTACAAGTAGAACAATGATTAGCTAGCTGATAATATGTTTCTGATTTGTGAATTTAAAGAAGTAAATGTCAGTATTCTATCCTTTACTTTCATATGCTAAGTTATTGGATGGCTTCCTAGTTGCTATTGCAATAATAGTGAAAACTTTTACTATCACAAAAATAGTTAATTTACAACTCCTCACAAAAATAGTTGATTTATAACTTATACTATCACAAAAATAATTAATCAATAAGACAAATATTACATCAGCTATTTATTTAAATTTTTATGTTGAAAGTCACAAGACACTATTACTATGAGAGCAATGGTTTAAGATAGGACATCTCTTCCACTAGCATTGATTTCCAATCTGAGCATGAAATCGATATGCCCAACTTAAAGAAATATGGGTTGATTTCTCTATCATCATTTTTTCCCCTATTAATTGGTGCCAACCCAAGATTCTCCATCTTTGAGGCATAACAATATACTAGATCATATTTTCTCATATTGTATTGCAACACTTGGCAATATAGTTTAGCTACTTGACAAATCAGGGATATATTTAGAATTGATAGGAATTAACTGTTATATTTGGAAAATGTATTGCTTTAATTTTTAATCACATCCTCATAGAAGGGACATTCTTACATTCTTTCTTGTGGGCTTAATTTGTATTGGTTTAGACATGCAGTACTGAAAGTATCCATCAGCTTCATAATTTTGATAGATATCTCCTTCACTGTCACACCCCGGGGCCCATAGTGGAAGCCCAGGGGACGTCAAAAGACTTGTTGAAAGAACGGAGTTTTCCCTGTCCGCACGAAGCATTCAACAAAACAGAAGCAGTAGCAAAGCAATTTAAGAGTCAACATTAACATTTTAGAGTTCACAACTAAACACAAAGTATCAGAGCGATATATATATTTTATTTTGGAATGTATGGTTGTATGTTTGGATGGGTAGTGATAGTTGCTAAGTTCAATTTTATAGTCTCACATCTCCTGGTGGTTGTGAGGGTGCTTGACCCTGACGAGAACATCAGGACTTAAAGGGGGAAAGAATGAGACACTCCAGGATTCTGAATAGTCTGAATATATGAGATACAATAAACTAGACCTCTTAACCTCTCTATAATAGTTTGGGGAGTGGTTACGCCCAAGAGGTTAAGATTTCACGCCCCAGATTACCACATTCCCCAGGCTCGCCAATAGACTCGCCGTATACATAGAAATTTTTCGTGTATACGAAGTAATAGCTGAACCTGCAAACAGATAAGTGCAACTATAAGAAGTTCAGAGCTGCTAAACTGAAACATATATATAAAGAAAGCCCACTATACATACTAGTTCCCAAGATACATCTTTGTCCATCAAACATACAAGATACAACCTCATCTCAGTATGCATAAATAAATACAACCGTATGTACATGACAACTCCGAAAAAAAAACTATCTCTAGTGGGGGTACTCCTCTAGAATGATGACTGGGGTAGACAAGGATCTAGCTTTCGACTCCCTTACCTCGATCAGAAGCAGCAGCGGCAACCGGCGGCTCTGCAAGAAAAAGTGGCAACAACGAGTGTGGGAACTGCTATAAAACAACGTAGTCCTCAGTGGGTACGTCACCAACCCCAACGGCCTACCCACTAAGTCTACAAGACTAACAATATAGCTGGTAGGTAAAGAAACAGTAAGGTAAGCTGTAATAAAACTCTATAGCTACTATGCCACTATCTTACCACTATGCACCTCAAGATCTCTGTAAACATATGCATCACTAGCAAATAAAACAACCCTCACTGACCTAATCCATAGGGACTGCGATGTGCCCGTCCCGCCTATCTAAGCTACACCGTACACCACTCTAAGGGCAGCCGGTGGAGAGCAAAAGTCCAACCTGGACTACTACGACATCAGCGCAAGATAACCAGACTCCGGAGTGGCACTCGTGGGCGCGACCCAACCGAGTATGCAAGCGTGTCTCTGTCAAGCTTAATCAGGCTCATGTAGGCTATAATCAATACAAATGGGTCAAATTGGTCTAACAACCGAGGCTCACGTGCCCTCGGCACAATCTGATGCAAGAAATAAAGATCTAGATCCACTGTCAGCCCCGACGGTACCCGACTGTACGGAACAGCCTAAACTCTATTGTAAAAATAAGTTCTGCATCTCAGCACGAGCGTAATCTCAACCTACACTAAATTAAGTATCTACCTCACACTAACAGCGGTGATACAAGAGTAAAAGCAGCTCCTGAAGCTAAATCTGTTAACATTCTCGAAAAGTGACATGTGTAGGTTTAATAAGTTTTCTCCTAAGTTAAGTCCCAGTTCAGCATATAAAAATTTATCTAAAATTACTAAATCATGCTCCAAATTCAGATTTCATTTAAAAACATGCAAATCTTTAAATTCGAGCTACTAATATGTGAACATGATACAATTAAAGCATGTTGAAATTCTCTATAACTTAGGAGGGATTCCGAAGTATTCGGTCAATATTAACCCACCTTAAAACACGACTCTTACAACGGCCAGAAGTCGATCGAAGAGCTGAAGAACCAAAACAGCCACAACTCGCAGCAAAAACTCAGGTTTCCAAGATTCGGACCTTCCTGCCTGGGGTTCTGGGCACCGAGAATCAGAGCCCAGAACTGCACACGGCTACCCTCAACCTACAGGAGTTCAACTTGGAATTTAGCTCAATTGCAGGCTTTAAACTCAGTAAAACTTAGTCCAAGCTTACCCTTAAGGTTATGAGAACTTGATCTTCCACTCCCTACAAAATCGAGCTTCACTTCAGCCACGAAAGGTCCCTCGAGAGAATTCGGATCCCCTTCTGGGTGCCCAAAACCTGCACCCAGATTTCAGCACTTAAGCAATTTCATGCAATTAAGTTTGAATCTGGAAATTCTCACTTTTAATTCAAGTGGAAAGGGGTCCAAAACCTCTATGGATGAGTGAAGTATCAATCCACAACCAGCAATAGGCTCCCCATAAAAATCTGGATTCACAAATCCAAGATTTACTATCAAAATCTAAAAAAAAAACTGCATTAGAAGCTTAATTACCCAAATTCTGAGCCAAACTCACCTTCCCAGCTGCGATTTCTGGTGAGGAAGACTTCTAAACTAGGAGTGGACGATAGGAAACGAAATTTCACTTCAAAAATCCAGCTTCAATAAGATTCGGATCCATAAAAACCAAAGAAACCTCAATTTCAGCTCAAAATCCCAGGTTTCATGGAAATTTAGGAATTCACTGCTACTAACCTGAATTTAAAGCTACCCGAGTGGTTCCACAGCCTCTCCTTCAAGTCTAGAGTCCAACAATCAGTTTCCCACAGCAATTGGAAGCTCTATTAGATGCCAATTTTCCCAATTGGATCAAGTTGCTGCTGAAATTGAGCAGAATTTTCAATGTCCTAATTGGAAAATTGAATTTTTAGGAATTTTAGAGGGAATTTAGAGAAGAATTTAGATTGGGTGTGAATGAGAGTGAACAAGAGCTCTCAGGGGATGTGCAAATATATTTATAGAGGGGTTGGATAGATAAAATAAGCCACAAGAACAATAAGGCTTAACCTACACTTTTGCTAAAAATCCTTGATTCGGGCACCCTAAACCAAGAACTGGGCGCCCTAAACCTCCTCCCAGCATTTCGGGCTAATACCTCCGCGGTCTGGTGCGCCCTAAACTGATCCGACGGATCTCACCTACCGCAAGCCACGTGTCAGCACGTTTGATATTCACGAGGGAGAATTCAGACTCAATTTTCGGGCGCCCTAAACTAGATCCGAAATGACTTCAGCAAGATATATGTACAAAACTACACCCTAAATCTGGGCACCCTAAACTTCTGGGCGCCCTAAACTGCCAGAACTTCAGTTTTGGCTTAATTGAGTGCGTCGAGTCTGTTTTTCCGTCCATTTCGTGCCAAAACGACTCTGACTCGTCCCGACACTCTACAGACGTGTCGACTAGTCGCAAATACTGTAGTCATTTAGTTAGTTGACCCTCAGGGGCATTACATCCTCCCCCCTACAAAAAGTTTCGTCCTCGAAACTTAAACTCATACCTCACGCTGATTCCTCGAAAAGGTAGGGGTAGGACTTCCGCATCACCGACTCCATCTCCCACGTCACTTCGCGTTCCTCGTGATTACTCCATTGAACCTTCACATACGGTATGAATCGGTTGCGCAATTCTTTTGTCTCACGAGCAAGAATCAGCATCGGTCACTCCTCGTACCTCAGGTCTTCGTCCAACTCAAGCGAAGTGAAGTCAATCACGTGTGAAGGATCGAAAATGTATCTCCTCAAAGCCAAGATGTGGAACACATCATGGACTCCAGAAAGTCGCGGTGGAAGTGCAATCTTGTAAGCCATCGGCCCAACTCGCTCCGAAACCTCAAAAGGGCCAATAAATCAGGGACTGAGCTTTCCACGAACTCCAAATCTGCATATTCCCTTTGATGAAGAGACTTTCAAGAAAACGTGATCCTCGACCTGAAAGTCTAAATCTCGTCTCCTGGCATCAGCATAGCTCCTCTGTCGACTCTGGGCGGTCTTAAGATGTCGTCGCACAACTCTAACATTTTCCTCTGCTTCCAACAGAATGTCGGGGCCCAAAGTTTTCCTCTCACCCACGTCACTCCAATGTAGGGGTGATTGATACTTGTATCCATACAATGCCTCAAATGGAGCCATCTGGATGCTCGCTTAATAGCTGTTGTTGTACGCAAACTCAACCAGTCTCAAATGTCGATGCCACTCTCCTCCAAAATCTAGGACACAAGCTCTCAGCATGTCCTCAAGGGTCTGAATGGTTTGCTCCGACTGACCATCTGTCTGTGGGTGAAATGCTGTACTAAAGTGGAGCTGGGTACCCAAAGCTGTCTGTAGGCTCCTCTAGAAATACGAGACGAACCTCGGGTCTCTATCTGATACATTCAAGGTAGGTACTTCCATGTAACCTCACTACCTCATCCAAATAGAGCTGAGAAATGCTGTACTAAAGTGGAGCTGGGTACCCAAAGCTATTTGTAGGCTCCACTAGAAATACGAGACGAATCTCGGGTCACTATCTGATACATTCGAGGTAGGTACTCCACGTAATCTCACTACCTCATCCAAATAGAGTTGAGCAAGTCGATCCCTAGACCAAAAAATCTGCACTGGTAAGAAGTGAGCAGACTTGATTAGTTTGTCCACTATCACCCATATGGCATCAAATCCACCTTGCGCTCTCGGTAACCCCACGACGAAATCTATGGTGATCTGATCCCACTTTCACTCTGGCACTGGAAGGCTCTGAAGCTTGCCGGCAGGCATTTGATGCTCTGCTTTTACTTGCTGACAAGTTAAATACTGAGCCACAAACCTCCCAATATATCTCTTCATTCCGTTCCACCAAAAGTGTGCCTTCAAATTCTTATACATTTTAGTTCCACCATGATGAACGGTATAAGGTGAGTAGTGAGCCTATCTCAAAATCTCCTCTCGGATCTCTGAATCTATAGGCACACATAGTCGGTCCCTGTACTGTAGTATTCCCGAACTATCAACTCCAAAGTCCCCTATCTGACCGCACTCAATTTGGTCTCGAATCTTCATCAAATGAGGGTCTACACTCTGTTTCTCCCTGATCCTGTCCAACAGAGTGGGCTGCAAGACCATAGACATAAGTCTCATAGTGGCCCCAGGGGACACCACCTCGAGTCTCAATCTCTGCATCTACTCCAACAATGGCGTCTGCTGTGTAATCATCATACTAAGGCTCTGCACTGACCTCCTGCTCAACGCATCTGCCACCACGTTCGCCTTGCCGGGGTGATACTGAATGCTGATATTATAATCCTTCAACATCTCTAACCACCGGCGATGCCTCAGGTTCAATTCCTTCTGGGTAAACAGATACTTGAGACTTTTATGATTAGTGAACATCTCATAGTGCTCCCCATACAGGTAGTGACGTATTAACTTCAGTGCGAATACCACAACGACAAGCTCTAAGTCATGCGTAGGGTAATTCTTTTCATAATCCTTCAATTGTCGTGAAGCATAAGCAATTATCCTACCATGCTGCATCAATACACAACCTAAACTGCTGTGTGACGCATCACTGTAGATCACAAATCCTTCACCCATGACTGGAAGGGCAAGGATAGGAGCTGACATCAGTCTCTGCTTCAACTCTTCGAAGCTCCTCTAGCAGTCCTCACTCCAGATAAACTAGATTCCCTTTCGAGTTAATCGAGTGACGGGTGTGGAGAGCTTCGCAAAGCCTTCCACAAATCGACGGTAGTATCCCGCTAATCCAAGAAAACTCCTCACCTCAGTAATCGTCGTTGATCTGGGCCAATCCCGAATCTCATCAATCTTTTTCGGGTCAACCGCCACTCCAGCGGCTGAAATCACGTGGCCCAAGAAAGAAACCTCCCGAAGCCAAAACTCGTACTTCTTTAACTTGTCATGCAACTTCTTTTCTCTCAGAAGTTGTAGCACGATCCTCAAGTGCTCCTCGTGCTCCGCATCACTTCAGGAGTAAATCAAAATGTCATCAATAAATACCACTACAAATCTAACTAAGAATGGCTTAAACACCCAATTCATTAAATCCATAAAGGCGGCAGAGGCATTAGTTAATCCAAAAGGCATCACTGTAAACTCATAATGCCCGTACCGTATCCGAAAAGCTATTTTGGAAATGTCCTCGGCCCTCACCTTCAGCTGGGAGTAATCCGACTGCAAATTAATTTTCGAGAAGACACAAGATCCTTGCAACTAATTGAAAAGATCATCAATATGCGACAAAGGATACTTGTTCTTGATGGTCACTTTATTCAACCCTCGATAATCCATACAAAGTCTAAGTGAACCATCCTTCTTCTTCACGAATAACACCGGTGCTCCCCAAGGCGACACACTGGGTCTTATAAATCCCTTATCCAGTAGATCCTGGAGCTGTGCCTTAAGCTCTCTCAGCTCAGCCGGTGCCATTCGGTAAGGTGTCTTTGAGATTGGCGTAGTTTTCGGACCCGCGTCAATCACAAACTCAATCTCCCTGTTCGGCGGCATAGTCGTCAACTCAGGGGGAAACACATCCAAAAACTCACAGACTATAGGGATATCTTCGAGTTCCAGTTCCGCCGTAGGCACCTCTACAACAATCGCCAGGAAGGCAATGCATCCACGACTCATCATCTGTCTGGCCCTCGCGGAAGAAATCCAAGTGGCGAACAACGTACTCCTACAACCTTTATAAACAAACTCCTCCTGGCCTGGCTCGCGAAATGTCACTATCCTAGCTCCACAGTCGATCGTCGCGAAGTAGCGCTCTAGCCAATCCATGCCGAGCACTACATCAAAATCCTGCAGCTATCCTAAGACCAATAGGTCTGCGGGCATGATCCAAGGTCCCAACCGTACTGGACAAGTCCAACAACATTTTGCCACATGCAAAACGTGATCGGAGATCTGCACTTCTGGCGCATGTGGTAATGACCCTATTTTTAGTCCATATAGTGATGCAAATGCTCGACTAAAAAATGAATGCGATGCACCGGTATCAAATAATGCACGAGCTCTAATGTCGAAAATCAAAATAATACCTGCCACCACACAATCTGCCGCCATGGAGGCCTCGACCTGAGCTGCATAGACTCTGCCGCTTTGTGCCTGCTGTCGTCACTCTGCTTGTCGCGACACTGAAGCCCTATCTTCCTGGCTATAAGTCGGTGGAGCTCCGAATGTCTGCTGGGGTACAGGAGGAGCCGATGCTGTCGAAGGTGCTGGCGATGCTGCTCGGGGACAAGCTGCCCGTAGATGCCCTGGCTGACCACATCCAAAACACCGGCCCTCTCTCTGCTCGCACTGCCGAGGCCGTGTGGTCCCCCACAAATGACACATCTCTGCGATCTCCTCTGCTGCTGTCCCTGCTGACGGGATCCACCAGACCGCTGTCGCCCCGAAGACCCACGACTCTGAGAACGTGATCGCGGAGGCCTTGGCAGACGTCTACCACTGGTCTGTCCCCGTCGTCAGGGGCTGGGCGCTTCCTCTCCTGACTCTCTCCTGTCACTGCCACCCGATCTCTTACCACTGTCGCTCCTCGCTCGACCTACAGTGTCTGCTCAATCGACGCATCCAAGGTCTGCAACCTCTGCGCCTGTACCAATGTGAAGATCTCCGGCCTCAATCCTCGCTCATACAGATAAACCTTGTGAGCCTCGTCCCTCGCTGTGAAAGGCACGCAGTTCAGTAGTTTAGTAAACTCTCGAGTGTACTCCCGAATTGACCGATCTCCCTGCTGCAGATTTTTCAGATCCTCCTCGAGTTTCTGCTTTACACTGCTTGGGAAGTAAGACCCGTATAGCATTCCATGAAACTCGCTCCACCTCATTTGCAGCGGATCCAAAGATCTGTCCTGCCGCATCCTCCTCCACCATGTATGTGCGTCGCCAGCCAAACAATGCACTGCCAGGTGGACCTGCTCACGCTCCGGTACGAAGAGATCCTCAAACAACTTCTCCATCGCACAAACCCACGCCTCCACGACCCAGGGCTCGGTGCGACTACCGTCGAAGCGAGGCGGATCGAATCTGCAATAGCGGTCCAACCTCTCCGTAATCCGCTCCTGCTCGGCCTTTGTCATCTGCCCATCTGAACGCAATGTCTCTCTAGTAGGCGCGACCGGTGCTGTCATTGGTGGGGGTGTAACTGCGGCTGGAGTACCCACTTGGGTGGTCCGGGGTGGCGCCTACGGCTCTGACTCTCTAGGTGCTGTATTCGGCTGCTGAGTGAATGTGTCTTACATTCTCTATAATAACGCACCCTGCTGCCTGGTCGCCTTTGCCAAGGCAGCTAACTGCTCCCCTAAGTCTGACTGTGCACTAAATCCTGCCTGCTCAGGTACCTCTGATGGCGTGGGATTAGCTCACGTCGGTGGTCGACCTCGGCGCCGGGGAGGCATCTTGACTACCTGAAACTAAGACATTTGTTAGATACGAAACACGAAGCAACTCTCGACCCAATCAAGCGAAAGTCTAGAAGGTCGTCTCTGTTCCTCCGCAAAATTATGCCGTCTGCAGCCGACATAATTCATTTGGCGGGAACAGACACTCCTTCAGGCACTCTCTCCACTCTGGGAGGAGTTTAAACAACTCAATCACCGACTTTCGCAGCAAGTCAAGTCTCTCACGTCTTGCTTTCCTAAGGTCTGCCAAAGCCTACGATTTTCTAGGTCCCAACGACCTATTCCTAAGCTCTGACACCAACTTAATCTGTCATGCCCCGGATTACCACGTTCCCCGGGCTCACCAACAGACCCGCCCGCCGTATACATAAATTTTTTTTGTGTATACGAAGCGATAGCTGAACCTGTAAATAAATAAGTGCAACTACAAGAAGTACAGAGCTGCTAAACTGAAACATATATATAAAGAAAGCCCACTGCACATACAAGCTCTCAAAATACATCTCTGTCCATCCAACATACAAGATATAATCTCATCTCAGTATGTGTAATTAAATACAACCGTATGTACATGGCAACTCCCAAAAAGAAACTATCTCCAGCAGGGGTACTCCTCTAGCATGATGACTGGGGTAGACAAGGATCTAGTTTGCGACTCCTTTACCTCGATCAGAAGCAGCTTCGTCAACCGACGGATCTACAAGAAAAAGTGGCAACAGCAAGTGTGAGAACTACTATAAAATAAAGTAGTCCTCAGTGGGTACCGTCATCGACCGCAACTGCCTACCCACTAAGTCTACGAGACTAACAGTATAGCTAGTACGTAAAGAAATAGTAAGATAAGTTGGAATAAAACTCTACAGCTATTATGCTACTACTCTACCACTATACATATCAAGATCTCTGTAAACATATGCATCACTAGCTAATAAAATAGCTCTCACTGACCCAATCCATAGGGATTGCGATACGCCCATTCCGCCTGTCTAAGCTACACCGTACACCACCCTGTGGGCAGCCGGTGGAGAGCAAAAGTCCAACCTGGACTACTACGACATCAACGCAAGATAGCCAGACTTCAGAGCGGCACTCGTGGGCGTAACCCAACCGAGTATGTAAGCGTGTTTCGGTCAAGCTCAATCAGGCTCATGCAGGCTATAATCAATACAAGTGGGTCAAACTGATCTAACAATCGAGACTCACGTGCCCTCGGCACAATCTGATGCAAGAAGTAAAGATCTCGGTCCACCGTCAGCCCTGACGGCACCCGACTGTACGGAACAGCTTAAACTCTACTGTAAAAATATGCTCTGCATCTCATCATGAGTATAATCTCAACCTACACTAAACTATGTATCTATCTCGCATTAACAATAGTGATACAAGAGTAAAAACAGCTCCTGAAGCTAAATCTGTTAACATTCTCGAAAAGTGACATGTGTAGGTTTAATGAGTTTTCTCCTAAATCAAGTCCCAGTTCAGCATGTAAAAATTTATCTAAAATTATTAAATCATGCTTCAAATTCAGATTTTATTTAGAAACATGAAAATCTTTAAATTCGAGCTGCTAACATGTTAACATGATACAATTAAAGCATGTTGAAATTCTTTATAACTTAGGAGGGATTCCGAAGTATTCGGTCAATATTAACCCACCTTAAACGCGACTCTTACAACGGCCAGACGTCGATCGAAGAGCTGAAGAACCAAAACAGCCGCAACTCGCAGCAAAAACCTAGGTTTCCAAGATTCGGACCTTCCTGCCTTGGGTTCTGGGCACCTAGAATCAGAGCCCAGAACTGCACACAGCTACCCTCAACCTGCAGGAGTTCAACTTGAAATTTAGCTCAATTGCAGGCTTTAAACTCAGTAAAACTTAGTCCAAGCTCACCCTTAAGGTTACAAGAACTTGATCTTCCACTCCCTACAAAATCGAGCTCCACTTCAGCCACCAAAAGTCCCTCAAGAGAATCCAGATCCACTTCTGGGTGCCCAAAGGTTGTACCCAGATTTCAGCACTTGGGCTGCATTTGGTAACAGGATATAAAAGGAATAACACATTTTATTCCTACAATTCTGCCAAACAAAATAAAAATTGGAAGGGATATTTAATTCTGGTCAAAGCGCGTTATTCTAGGTAATTCTAGAATAACCCGTTAACAACTATTCCTCTCCAACCCTGGAATAGCTGTGTCCTTCAATTTATACCGGAGGCAGTGAATGGAAAAGTTGCCTCGTTGTTTGAGCCCACCTACCCTACTCTATACTCCTTAGCCAAAAGCCTCTTTAGTTAAAACTTTTTGCACTATTTTATATTATTTTATATAATATTTTTGATTAACTATACCTAAGGTAAAATATTTTATAATTGATTATTAAAGTATTTTATAAATAATATGAGTATTAAAATATTAAATATAATTTTCTTTCACCAAAATATTTTATTGCACATATTATATTTTGTATGAAGTATTGTTAATTTTATTAAATATTACATATAAAAGAGGCATACACAAGGACAATATTGGCATTTTTAGAAAAATTCAATCTACTTTTACTACTATTCTCTATTATTCCTAAGAAATTTTCCAAACATAAACTTTCTTATTCTTCTGAATAAGAGAATTTCATACCAAACATAAAATTCATTTTATTCTTCTCTATCCTAGAATACACTCTAAATCCAAGAATAAAAATATTTGTACTTTTAAACATTATTCCATTACCAAACGCAGCCTTAAGCAATTTCAAGCAATTTAGCTTAAATCTGGAAATTCTCACTTGTAATTCAAGTGGAAAGGGGTCCAAAACCCCTATAGATGAGTGAAGGATTAATCCACAACCAGCAATAGGCTCCCCATCAAAATCTGGATTCACAAATCCAAGATTTACCATCAAAACCTAAAAAAAAACTGCATTAGAAGCTTAACTACCCATATTGTGAGCCAAACTCACCTTCCCAGCTGTGATTTCTGGTGAGGAAGACTTCTAAATCAGTAGCGGACGATAGGAAACCAAATTTCACTTCAAAAATCCATAAGAACCAAAGAAACCTCAATTTCAGCTCAAAATCCCAGGTTTCATGGAAATTCATGAATTCATTGCTACTAACCTGAATTTAAAGCTACCCGAGTGGTTCCATAGCCTCTCCTTCAAGTCTAGAGTCCAACAATCAGTTCCCCATAGCAATTGGAAGCTCCATTGGACACCAATTTTCCCAATTGGACCAAGTTGCTGCTGAAATTGAGCTGAATTTCTAATGTCCTAATGGGAAAAATGGATTTTTAGGAACTTTAGAGGGAATTTAGAGAAGAATTTAGGTTGGGTGTGAAGGAGAGTGAAAAAGAGCTCTCAGGGGACGTGCAAACCTATTTATAGTGTCACGCCCCGGGCCCTAGCCGAAGCCAACCGGGCACGTGCACAGACCCGCCATGTACACCAAGCACCCCCGGTGCACACAAGGCATCTACAACAAACAACTAAAGAAAGTAATAGGAAAACATCCTAAACATGGTGATTAGAGCAAGTAGATAAATCTACTACAAAATCAAGTCTAATACAATCACAAGATCTACAATAAGATTACACATCAAGAATGCTAAAAGATCACCCAACTAGATACAGCTATACACCTTTCACTCAAAACAAAAGGAAAGGCATCAAGGGTCCATCTATAACATCATCGTAGAGGCTCTAGCTAGTCGCTAACCCTCGCCACGATCCCAAGCCTCTCCCGCTGCGGAAGGCTCTGAAACAAAAAACAACAACAAATGGGGGTGAGAACTATTAAACAATAGTTCCCAGTGGGTAAGCCGCCAAGAGTGGCGAAATACACCACTAGGTCAACTGAGGCAAAAGTAGAGTAAACTAAAATAAAGCATGATTCGAAATAAAGCTTCTAATACTACTGTGCCTCCAAGTATTATGCCACAAATTATGTGTCCACTTATGTTCCAAGTGGCATGCTATATGTCATGCAAGAATTCTACTCTATCATATGATTGAATAACCAATTATGTTCCAAGTAGCATGCTATATGTCATGCAAGAATTCTACACTATCATATGATTGAATAACCAATTATGTTCCAAGTAGCATGCTATATGTCATGCAAGAATTCTACACTATCATATGATTGAATATGCAATGTCGACCATTCCTGTTCATATATCATGATCTATTTAGTTGTAATGTCAAATATTACTTTTATCATAATTTTCCTACCATAGGGGACTTCCCAAAGGTAAAGTCCCGGCTTGTGCCACGCCTAATGGCCCCGTGGTAGTCAACATTCTCACGCTAAGAATGAGCCTCGCCCACAGCAATCCACTTCGGCGCCGAATCCCGCATGGGCGAGCATGATGTCGCAAAAGGCCAACTCTGGAGTGCCTGCTTGTAGGGAGCGACCCTCACAAGCTTGTGCGAATGAGCACAATGGCAAGCAAGCATAGTGAACAACATAGGAAATTCGTTCATCATGTCTAAAACATGGAATCACAATATCGACTCGAGGGTCGAAGCTACAACATATATATCATATTTCGTTCTCAATTACTTGTTGTTATGTCTCTACCAATATGCAACATGTCTCAAGCATGTGAAAGTTTACATCTCATTTATACTAATAAGGATGGTTCTATGTCTCATTAATGACCCCCAACGGTTTAGAAACGTATACTATTTCCACTATAGTATGAAGAGAACCACTAATACCACATTCAACAAATTACAAAGATATCCCCAAGATCATAGTTCATGTTATGTACATGCCTTACTATGTCAGCCTCCACCATATGGAGTATAAAAGTCAAGATTTGGGGTTTGGAGGAGAGAAAATCAAGAGAGAAAGAGAGGGAAGAAGCTCACCTTCTTCCTCCTAAGCCTCAGCAGCAATGGGCACAAGAGAGAGGTGAAGGGGTATTAATCCCAAGCAACAAAATCCACTTAGGCCCCTCAAAAAGCCAAAATTGTAAAACTGCACAAAATCTAGTTCTGCAGCACTGCGTACCGGTACACGGGTTGGGGTACCGGTACTCAACAATTTCGGTACCTCAGAACCAATTTTGCAAAATCGGAACGATGAAATCTTCAATTTTGTACTGCATTCCGGTACCTCAAAAATCAGTACCGGAACTAACTAAATAAGTACCCATACCCCAAAGCCAGTATCTATACCCAATACAAATTCTGCACCTCTTGCAGAATTTGATCTCCGGAGTCCGTTTTTACGCTTTTTAAGTCTCGGAAACACCTCAAAGCTCTCCAAACTCAATCAGAACCTTCGATATAGTATAAGGTACTTCTCTCACTAGAACTTCACAATTTGCTAAAGTTCAGTGTGCTACATATAGAGGGATTGGATAGGTAAAATAAGCCATAAGAACAACAAGGCTTAACCTGCACTTTTGCTGAAAATCCCGGATTCGGGCGCCCTAAACCAAGAACTGGGCGTCCTAAACCTCCTCCCAGCATTTCGGGCTCAACCTTCGCGGTCTGGTGCGCCCTAAACTGATCCGACGGATCTCACCTACCACCAGCCACGTGTCAGCACGTTCGATATTCACAAGGGAGAATTCGGACTCAACTTTCGGGCGCCCAAAACTGGATCCGAAATAACTTCAGCAAGATATATGTACAAAACCGCACCCTGAATCTGGGCACCGTAAACTTCTGGGCGCCCTAAACTGCCAGAACTTCAGTTTTGGCTTAATTGAGTGCGCCGAGTCCGTTTTCGCATCCATTTCACGCCAAAACGACTCCGACTCGTCCCAACACTCTATAAACATGTCGACCAGTCACCAATACTGTAGTCATTTCGTTAGTTAACCCTCAGGGGCACTACGTAAGAGAGAAGCGTGCTAGGATTAGAGCAGTCCTAGGATGGGTGACCCCCTGGGAAGTGGGTCGTCACATTCACCCAAGCTTATAATAGTAGCAAAAGTGCTGTCCTTAGGTTGTTACTACATCTGTCTAGCCCTGGGCCCCAATGGAAGCCCCGGTCGTGCGAATAGATCCGACATATGTATGGGGACACACCTCGCACAGACGAAGCGTCCAAAAACAATCCGTACAAACAACCTGCACTAGGTCTAGTAGAGAATAATCGTAAAGAGAACTGAATACAACAAGATATAACTAAAATGCTAATAACCATGCCTATCATGCCTTTATAACAAATGCTGGAAATTGTAAAATAGATATCTCATGCATCGACTAAACAACTAGATACAGAATGCAGTAAAACCCAATCCCGGTCAAGTCTGGGCCGCCTCGCATCTAACACTTGTTAGAAAATTGCGCATGGTAAAAACGCAGCGGAACAGAAAATCAAACAAATTTGATTTTTAAAAACCTTGAGATTCGATCTCAAAAACCACGCAATTAGGATCCCTCATGTTGTTCAAGATTAAAACGAGAAAGAAAGATCTAATCTTCACCTTTGCGCAGGTAGTTCTTCACCGCAATCCGATGATCGTGGAATTAGATTCTCTTGGCACACGCGTCCGGCCTCTATAGATATCCAGACGAGGTTGATGATCTAATCAATGTTCTCACTGGGGTGCTAGCTCCCTTGCAAAGAACGTCCTTCTTGCTAGAGAATAGAAGAGAGAAATAGAGAGAGATGACGGCTAGGATTTTCTAAAAATCTCGCATCCTATATATAGAGAGATATAATCTTCCTTTTAATAATATAATAACTATTAAGGATAAGAATAAATCTAGATTTATATTTATCCTTTCCTTAATTGGTTAGATCAATCAAATCCTAATTTGATTCGACTTGAATTTTATCCTAATTTGATCATATCAAATTAATAATGCAATATTTGCACATAAGCCCTCTCATAACTTACTAACTATTAATAAGTCCTCTCTTGCAACATTTGGACTTTAATACCATTAATTTATAATAATTATAAATTAGTCCAATTATCAACATATTGATAATTAAATCTTCGGGCGATTCGAAAATCACGATCTAGCTATCCGATCAGTCACAACCTCTTATGTGTGTGACCCCATAGGTTCTATTCTATCTGGTTGTGAGATATATTTTGATCACTATCAAGAATATCATTGAAACTCCTTTCAGTGGGTCGGAATAATTTTCAATTCAGCCCAATGAAAATTATCGATCATCCAAATAATTCTCATGAGTCTCACAATCCACTAATGACGCCTAGCAGCATATAGTGGCACTCCAGTAGAATGGAGTACTGAACCTCTTGGTGCAGTTATCGTGTGATACAGTCCTTCTATCATGAGTCCTGACAAGACGGAGGTCATGGAACAACTCCTCAAACCCCATCGTCTGTCATATGTCAAATTTATTCGACGCGAGTTTTTAATATCGAAAACTCTTTCCGCTATTAACTCTGCCCTGGCCAAGGTCTTCCAAACTCGGTCTTATAAATCACATAGGACTAACGCCCCTATCTACCAAGGGAGATAGATTCCATGTAGGTGCACATCCTATTCCTACAACGAACCTACTGCAGCCAACATGCACCGCAAGGACTCAAATGGCTAGGGACCAAGTGTATGTACAGTCAAACTACAGTAACCTCATTGTGAATAGCCGAGACACCGCAGGTCAAAGAACCAGTCACACTACTGCAACATTGAGTAAGTCACCGACGAGTGAGTAGACATCCAAGTGACTTCTCGCTTTGGTCACGCTCGGTACCCTTGTTCACTAACAACTACCCGTACATTCGCTCTAGTGTCCCCACACTGTTGACTCGAGACTCGTCTACCCAAAAGGGAAGCGACCTGTGCACCAATCTTATCGGATCAATCACCGTCCCCGTGATAATCCATTGATCGGAAGTATTTAGAAATTAACCACCAGTGACACATGTCTCAAATTCTCAACTCTTGAGAATAAGTGTCATCATCTTATTAATTCCTTGGACGATTCATGGACACATACACAACATGAATGAAAGTAAGAACCCAAATTTATTCATAATCAAATACAAATTTATGTCCTAGAAAGAATACATGTGTCGGCCTGGTTGGCTTCTAGGGCATACATCTAACAACACTCACCTATAATGGCCCGCTACCATGCAGGCTACTGTCTCAGTATCAACTTTGCTAATCTCCGAAGTGGGACTTGTGGAACGCTACCCCAACCGAGTATCATGAAGCATAACTGTCAAGCTCATTTGGCTAACAGGCTATAGTCAAAATATAATAACCAACCAGATCATGAAGAAAATGCTATTTAAGTGCCCTCGACACCATAATGTTAATTTTACTGTCCACTACCCCTTGGCATATTTTCCAAGTCTTATACAATATTTGGTAACACATACAATAGTCCCAACAATAGAATCCAAACATCTATAGACAACTAATCACTATGCATATATTCAAGTAACAGAGTATGTTTACATGCAACTAAGTGTTGCCAAGTTACTATTACAATATTAAAACTAGTTGTTAACTATTCGTTTCACACTTAACAAGATTCCTTGGTACAAGAATCAATGATAACCAAATCATGTTGGAAAAATAGACATAATAGGGAGTTCGTTATTTTTGGCGACATGAAATCCACTTGGCAAAAGAACTCCAAGGTGGTAGAGGACGACTCCCTCCAATTGCTCCCCTCTCGACAACACAAAAAATCCAACATAGACTCTCCAAAATTCCACTCCTAAAATTAACAATAAATCTCACTAGCAAAACCTACGCTAAAATTTCAATAAAACTCCGACTCAACCAAATTCTGATGCATACCTCAATACTGGCAATGGAGAAGGAATAGCTCAATTTCCTATTCCTCGTTCAATAGGACCTCTCCTCAGTAAGGTGTATCCAAGGCTCACAGCAGATAAACAGGAGGAAGGTCACCTCAGGGCTCCCTCAGACTGAGCTCCAGCTATGCCGGGGAAGAAAAAGAAGGAAGAAGAAGACAAAGATGAAATATTTAGAGGGGTCTAGATGTGTGAAAGAAATGAGCTAAACAAGTCACTTCTACTTATAGATTGAAAGAAAAATAGCTAAAAAGCCCTCAAAATCTCAAACAAATGCACCACATCTCAAAAGCAACTTTTTAGAAACCCAGAACCATCTTTCAGGCGTCCGAATCCAACTTTTAGTTACCCTCTACTGCGAGTCGAATTCCTAGACTGTTAACCCAGTCAAAACTCTCCCTCGAGAAGCGCGGAGGAGAGAAAGTGGCTTCTGAAAGTGACCCTCGAAGTTTGCTTCCACTGATCAAGCGATTCGGCTGATGAGGGATCGGATCAGCCGAGTTCGACACACACACAAGGTATTGGATCGGCTGATGAGCCGAATGGACAAACACACAGAGCAATTGGTTGGCTGATGAGCCGAATGGAACTTTATATATAAAATCGAACTGCTTATAGAGGAAACTCTACTTTAATCTACTCCTAGGAAAAGCAGTAAGTGCTAAAAGAAGGAAAATTTACAAGTTGACTACTCCTAGAAAGCAAGTAAAATGCGTGAAAATGGTCTTCTCGTTCGCAGGAGAAAAAGACCCCTTTGTCAAGCATTTCCTATTTATTTATAGTCCCGCCTATTATTGTGCAGTTATTCCCATGATCGGCCATGTCCCTACTTTCTCGGGCCACTCCTGGCCGATCCCAACCGCAAGCAGTTTTAAAAACTATTTTGCGGTTTCTGGTGTACGCCTCCCAACTCCCGGTGCATTATTCTCCATCGGCTCCAAAGCCTTTCCACGATGCACCGACCCTATCATGCGATGCGATTTTCGAGGCGTCAACAATTGCCCCCCGGCAGCTTCCGAACAGCCGTTCGGTGGCTGGCGTAAAGGCTCGAGTTTCAAAAGCCATGCTCTTGAAAGTGCCGCGTACCGCCCTTTCATCTCAGCCGTCTTTTTGCCTTTTCACCTTTTTACGGCTACGATCTCCATTCGTCTTATATGTGGCATTAATTAGGTTATTTATGGCGCCTTCTTTTCACCATCATGGTTCGATCTTTTGAAATACCTTCTGACGGCTCACGTTCCATTTCCTTTTTTATCTTCCTCATAACCTCCTTCTTTCTTCTAGCTGAAGGTTTAGGGGTTCGCCTCCTTACCTTCTTCATCTCTAATGCCTCTGATTCCTCCACTTCCTTCGTCCTCTTCTCTCGACTATACACTTCTTCGTGAATTTACCAAGACAGATCCTTCTCAATTCGTCCTCGGTCCTTCATTCCTGGGCGATGCTAATCCTGAAGATTTTCCTTTCTCGACTGAAGGTCTTCCTCTGATGGCTGACTCCATTCACTTGTCCTCTTAGTATGCTTTAGCTACCTCGAAATCGTTCGGAAAAAGCCTCCAGACTTGGCCGAGTGTTTCCGACGCCTACATCGCTTGGTTAAATCGTGTCAAGGCATCTTATGCTGACCTCTGGCGCGAGGTTGGAATATACGAAGCCATCCAGCTCTCGAGAAGTCCTCCTATCGCCAACAACCTTCTTTTGGCTGCGGCTCTATGCTTCTGGTCCCCGGTTTCCAATACTTTTCTTTTCAGAGGAGGACCCTTCACTCCGAATCTTCTTGATGTGGCGGCGATAGTTGGTCTCCGCCCTCACGGTGTTACTCTTTCGATGGCCTACAGTCCTGACGGAATGGAAGACTTTGAGGCTCATCTTGATATGAAAGCGGACATCGCGTACACCAAATTTATTCGCCAGTTTGCAGGCCAATCTCCTGATTCTGTCGCAAGGAAGGAGCATACAGCCTTCCTTCTTTATTGGCTCTGCCATAACCTCTTTTGCACTCGTTCATAGAAGATCAACTGAGACTTTGTTTCAATCGTCGTTGCTCTAGCCAACGGCGAGAAACTGGCACTTGGTACATACTTTCTTGCAGAGAAAATTTTGAATCGATCAAACCACTACCATCGGGCGAAGTTGTCGTCATTAGCTCTGGATGTGGTGTCTTGTGGTTTTTAAAGATGTGTTTACAAATCTATTTTCCTTATTTCTGCCGAACCCCTCTGAATCTGAATTCGGCTCCTCAATTCGATACATATGGCTTGGCTCTCGGCTGTCCAGAGCCTTTGACTTCGGGTCAGCCGATCGATTTCTCCACATACTTTAAAGTTTTTTTATGAAAAGAGCCAGCGTCTTCTTATTCACTGGTCTCCTTTCAGAGAACGCTTCACCGATCCACCATGGCTTCTCACACGGTTTGAAGCCATTCAAGATCAGCTGGCTTCTTCACGCGCTAGCGAGTATTCCGATGTATGGTATTCTCTGTTGGCCATCGGGGACCTACACATCGGCTTGAAAACTCGCTCTAAGCTGATGCCCAGTACAGAAATGTATTCTCCTCATTATGTGGCATGTCAGTTTGGCGTTGTTCAAGCTCTTCCAGCCCCACCGAAATTTTTTACGGCCAACACCGCTCGTGGATGTCCTCCGACGAAGAGTGCAGCTGAAGCCGATCGGATTTCGGCTATGGGTAATCGTCTTCGTCGATTCTTTAAACTTGTGAGCTTTCGGCCGAACCACTCGGGGGTCACGGACTTTCGCTATACAAGAGCTTGGACCGCCTTTTGTGACCAGCATTTTTCGACACTCATGCTGCCTGTCTTTCAGGAAATTTTCCACACAAAAGGTGTGTTATCTTTTAGTAGATTCGACTCTAATTTTCTTTTCTTTTCCTTAATCCGCCTCGACTCAATTCTCTGTCATTTCTTTATAGGACAAGTGCCTTTGCCCGATCCTTTCAAGGGCAAGAAGTTTTGGGAGGCAATTCAGACGAAGAGCCCGATGGTTCGCCTCATTCATCTGCGGTAAACTCAATTTCTCAATGCATGTTCTTCTTTTAAAGAATTTTTTTTCGGATAATGTATCCTCTTATTTAATCCGATTCTGACTTCTGCTTCATTGGCCTTACATCCTGAGAAACGGCCGACTGACTCTGATCAACCAATGGATCCGCCGCGACAGAAACGGCGTAAAACTGTTGTAATCAGGATTCGTCCTCCTGCACCGACCGAAGATATGACTTCGGCAGAAAATCCATCAGCTGATATCGAAGCCGAGGGAGTAGATCCTGCTCCGATGACTTCAGACGACCCAACATCAACTGAGGCAAACCCTCAGCCTATTCTGATTGATTCCTCTTCTTCTCACTCCTCGGTTGGATCACCTCCGTTATCTCCTTCGGTTGAGCAGCCGCCTTCGAGAAGCGTGCTGCACACTCGCTTCGCCTCTTCATTAGGGCAGGCTCTCTCTGATGCTGGGAGGCAGGCTCGACGGAAGGCCTGTCTTGACAAAAAGCAAGAGGAAGAGAGAAAACGAGCAGGTAAAGAAGAAACAACCGAAGGGGGCAAGAAAAAAGAGAAGGGAAATAGGGCACAAAAGGATGTCTAGGGGAGAAGAGAAGAAGATAAGAGTACAGAGGAGAGAAAAAATTAAGCGAAAAAGAGCGGGCAGAAAGTAGACCGCAAATGAGGGATGAAAAAAAAAAGGAAGGGCTAAGGAAAGAGAAAAGGGAAAATGACAATAAAAAGAGAGGAGGAGAAAAAGAAAAGATAGAAGAAGAAGAGAAAAAATAAGAGAAGAAAAGGAAGAAAGAGAAAAGGAAGAGAACAGAAGAAAAGATGAAGAGAGAAAGAGAGAAGAAGAAGAAGAAAAAATGAGAAAGGAAGAAGAGGGAAGGAGAGGAGAAGAGTATAAAGAATGAGTACGTTTTCCTTCTGAGTCATCAGCTGAAGTTGCTACCTCGGCTTCTCCACAAGTTCGCCATCTTCCAGATGCATTAGCTCTTTCCCTCTAAGAGCTAATCGCCTCGAGCCCTAAGTCCAATGAAGGGGAGGAATCTTCTGTAACCACTTCGACTGGTACTCAACAGAAATTCACAGAATGCCTAAAGTTGTACAGTCATTACCTCCCTACTTTGGCTCAAAACTTGGAGCAGCTAGATCAGCTCAGTGCACTTCTTCTAGACTTGTTGGATCACACCAATCTGCTTCCTTCGGAGCGGTGTTTTGCAGAGGCTTTATCTACCGACCTTTTCGCTCTTCTGGCCCGACAACAAGCACTCTTCGCCGAGCATACTGTTTTGGATGTTCATTTTTCTCAAGTCGAGTCTCTGAAGGCTAAGGCTGCCAGTGTAGCTGCCCCCTTGACCAACTTCAATATACAGGATAATGCTCTGCAAGATCAGGAATCAGCCCTTCGGCAACGTGTCAATTCTTTGAAAGAAGAACTTGCTGAAGCTGAAAAGGCCTTGGCCCGAGCATGCGACGAATGCGCCTCACTCAAATGTCAGTATCAGGCCAAACAAGACGAAGGAGCATTCATCTGTGAGCAGCTCTCCCAACTCTATAAACTGCATCCTCTGATGAACCGAAGGAGACATGCCGCCGACCTGGCCCAGTCTAATTTAGTAGCCGAATGAGATCAATTTAAGAGCTTTCTCTATTAATTTTTTTTATCTTCTTTTAGCTCTTTATTCCTCGGCTGTAATATTTTTGCAATTTTTATTTTGCTTGTTTACTCTGGTCACTCATCATCTTCCCACATGGATGGGTAATATTTTTCAAGTACTTTCCGTTAATCGGTTTTTCATTTTCCATGCCTCCTAGTGTTTTCAGAAAATATGCGTTGCCTCTCGCAACCTTATGTATTTGGAAAGGCCTTTCCCAATTTGGAGACCATTTTTCATATATTCGGTCTCTACGACCGATTGGCAATACTAGCTTTAAGACTAAGTCTCCTACAGGAAAAGACTTCGCCTTAACTTTCTTATTATATGCGTCCCTTACTTGGCTTCGATAAGCTTGCAAATGATCAATTGCTATCAGCCGAGTCTCATCTATTCCATCTAGTTTTTCATTCCTCAAAGTCTTATACTCTTCTGCCATCAATTCTTTCTGTCCTTCGAATCTTAAGGAAGAGACCATTATTTCAGCCGGTATTACGGCTTCATGACCATAAACTAATTAAAATGGCGTAACCCCTGTTGCAGTTTTTACAGTGGTTCGACACGCCCATAATACTTCAGAGCTCATTCCACTTCTTTGGATGCTTTCCAATATGGCGCTTCATGAGATTTATAATAACTTTGTTTATTGCCTCGGCCTCTCCATTGGCCTGAGCGTAATAAGGTGATGAATGAAGCAACTTGATCTTTCTTGACTCTATAAATCGTGTAAATTGCTCCCCGGTGAACATTGTTCCTTGATCGATTGTAATCGTCTCAGAAATTCCGAAACGATGAATTATAGAGTCTTCCACAAAGTCTATTATATATTTCTGAGTGGCCAGCCTAGTTGGTTTTGCCTCTACCCATTTGGTAAAATAGTCTACGACCACTATTAAAAATTTATGACCAGCCGAGGAATTCGGCTGAATCTCTCCGATCAAATCCATGGCCCATCCTCGAAAAGGCCACGGTTTGATGATTGCGTGCATCTCAGAGGCTGGAACACTCTGTATGGAGCTATGGAACCTTGGACAGTCTATTTCGACAGATCAAAAACAGCCGAAGCAGTAGGAGTCGGAGTGGTCATACAGTCACCAGAAGGATATAGTTATCAGTTCGCTTTGGAGCTAGATTTTGGTTGTTCTAACAACCAAGCCGAATATGAGGCTTTAATAATCGGCCTCGAAATTTTACAAGAGTTAGGGGCACGATCTGCAAAAGTCATCGGTGATTCACAGTTAGTAATAAAACAAGTGAACGGAGAGTACCGATGCGAGAGTCAAAGTCTGCAAAACTATTTAAATCGGACAATCGAATTACTGAGCCATTTCGGAGAAATAGAGTTTGAGTATATATCGAGAGAAGAAAATAAAAGAGTTAATGACTTAGCCCAATCGACTTCAGGATACATAGAGCCGAAAAGGAATTGAGTCAAAATAGAAAAAAGATTGTTACCATCGGTTTTTATACGAGAGCCGATGATTGTGCCGATTGAAATATAGGAGGATTGGAGGAAACTCTTAGTGGAATTCCTTAACAATCCTGATACACGAGTCGATTATCATTTACGAAAGAGAGCACTCAGCTATTGTCTACTAAATGGACAACTCTACAAGAGAACAACCGAAGAAGTGTTGTTGAAATGCTTAGGACCTGAGAAAGTCTTAATAGTTATGGGAAGGCCTATGTGGAGCGCACCTCGCTGGGAAAAAAACTAAGGTGGACTATTCGACAGTCAGGCTATTATTGGCCGACTATGCATGAAGACTGTATAAAGTATGCTAGAGGGTGCAAGGACAACTAACTAAACCTTGTACTAGTTCTTCGATTTCGACACATGGATGATCAGCCAGGAAGTCAGCTGTTGCCTATCCTTTTACCGCCTTCGCCGGGACGTAATTAAGAGAAAATTCGAACAATGCTAACATCCACCGTCCAATTCTTCCTTTCAGCACCGGTTTAGATAACATATATTTAATCAAATCGGTTTTGCAAACAACCGACACTTTCACTGGTAAAATATAATACCTTAACTTAGTACAGGCGTAATATAATACCAAACATAATTATTCTATTGCCGAATACCGTTGTTTGGTATCTAACAAACGTCGGTTAAGATAGTAAATAGCCTGCTATTATTTCTCAGAATTTCTTGAGTTAATAGGCATCCTAGATTTTCATCTGTAGCCGATATATATAACTTCATCGGCTGACCTGGTTGAGGAGGAAAAAGGACTGAAGGGTTAACCAAGTATTTTTTGATATTTTCAAAAGCTTCTTGTTGCTCTTCAGCCCATATAAACTCATCCTGATTCTTGAGCCGAAGTAACGAAGTAAACACTCCTATTCTACCGGCTAAATTCGATATAAAGCGCCTTAGATAATTTATTTTTCCTAAGAGGCTCTGTAATTCTTTTTCTTTTTTGCTTTTAGGTGGCGGTAATTCTATGATCGTCTTTGCCTTATTTTTATCTATCTCGATCCCTTTTTGGTGTACAAGGAATCCCAGAAAATTTTCTGCCGAAACTCCAAAAGCACATTTCAGCGGATTTATTTTTAAATTATATTTTCTCATACGCCTAAAAGCAAGTTCTAGATCATCCCAATGATCGGTTGGTGATTTAGACTTCACAACTATGTCGTCGATATAGACCTCCATCATTTTACTGATCAGATCGTGAAAAATAAAATTCATTGCCCTCTGATAAGTGGCTCCGACATTCTTCAAGCCGAACGGCATCACTATCCATTAGGGCATCTAAAAACCGTTTATGATATATCTTCTTCGGCGATAAAGATTTGATTATAACCAGCATGACAATGCAAAAAGGATAAAATTTCATGACCGGCTGCCGAATCCACTAGCATGTCAGCTATGGGCATCGGATATTCATCTTTTGGTGTAGCCAGATTCAAATGTCTAAAATCAATGCAAACTCTAACCATTCTTTTTTCTTACTGGCACAATATTGGACACCCAATCAACATAACGGGCCGCTCTAATAAATCCAGCCTTTAAAAGATTTTCAATTTCGTTTTTAATTTGAAGTACAATATTCGGCTCAAACCTATGAGCCGGCTGTTTATAAGGTTTATATCCTTTCTTTATAGGAAACGTATGCTCTACAATTTCTCGGCTCAATCCGGGCATCTCTTCGTAACTCCAGGCGAAGCAATCCTTATATTTTGTCAGCAACATTGTTAGCTCCTCGTGTTGTTGAGCCGGAAGCTTTGCACTGATGTAAGTCGGCCGTCTATTTTCGTCTGACCCTAGATTCACTTCCTTCAACGGATCCTGGGTTTCTAACTTTTTCTCGCCGGTCTTGATCGGTGATTCCTCCATATGGTCTGTTTCGATTTTGCAAGTTTGACTAGGTTTTACCATAGCCTTCATCTCCTGTGCTACCTCATCTGTTGAATCGGCTCTCGAAATTAAACTTTCATCATGTGATTCTTCATCGGCTACCTATGCCGATTTTACACATGACTTCTCCTCAGCCGATCTTAATGACTCCATTTCTATCTTTGCATAAAGCTTTTCATCGGCTGGTTCAGCCGATCTGATATAAGACTTTTCGTCGTCCTCTGTGGCCGATCTAATACAAGACTTTTCATCGGCTACCGCGGTCGATTTGATTAAGCAGCCGACTTCTTCGGTCGGTTTGTCTTGCCGAAGCTCGTCTAAAGCTTCGGTTCTGAGCTCTTCACATTCCATTTCAACCATACCGGTGGCTCCTTGGCAGCCACCAATGCCTTGGCTTCTTTTGAGAGTACTAGCTGTACTCCCTCCTTAGTGACCCGCACAAACGTAATTTGATCCAGTATTGGCCCAATTGGTGTGGCCGATTGCTTCCACATTAATGTCCACCATTTGGGGCCGACGTTCGGCCCTAATCTCTTCCATGCAGTCTCTGACCCATTGGAAGAGCTTTCTATGTAAAGTGGATGGCATGCACTCGTTTGCGTGTATCAATCACGCCTGAGCAACAGGTTATAATGACTTTCTGCATCCACAACAAAGAAAGCGGTTCGGAGGATTTTGGATCCTACCGTGAGTTCCGTCGTTAGCACCCCCCTCGCCTGTTAACCGTTTTCAGTGAAGTCGGTCATTGTCGTATCAATGGGCTTGAGGTCATCCTCACTTTTACCCAACTTCTTGGAGAATGATGTAGGCATGACGTTGACCATTGCCCCACCATCGATCATAACTCGTCCTATCGGCCGTCCTTCTATCAAGGCCCTTATGAACAAAGGCCTAACAAACCTCGTCTACAGGGCCGATGGCTTCTCGAACACCACCGCATCGGCCATTTTTTTATCCTCGAGTTGAAGTTGAGCTACTGTAAGCTCTCCTTCATCGTGGATTTGCTCTTCCACCTCTGTGAACTCCGCCCAGAAGGAACATGGCAGAGCATACACCATATTCACATCAACCGAACTCTCTTCGGCTGATTTTGCCTGTATTTTCTGCTTTTTCTCCTCTGACTCTTTCGCAGCCTCGGCCGAGGAATCACTTTTTGGCCGAGCCTCTCTCCCTTTAGGAGGCCATCTCTCTCGTTTAATGATCGTCTCTAATGAGGCAATCTTCTCTTCCAATTCTTTCCACGTGACCTTCTTTGTGGCACTGCCGGAGCCGACTCCTCCATTTTGGGTCTTAACCATGGTACGGGTGTGGAACCACCCACTTTATGGTCATTCCTCATAGGCTGAAACGACAGCGGTGGCTCCAGCCGTTTCCATACATTCGGCCTCATTCCTTTTGCTTCTTCCTATTGAAGTCTTGCCTTGGCCTGCATTCTCTGCTGTCGACGCTTCTGGGTTTTGGTCATCACTGGCCCATGCCATCTGGCCGGTGCTTTCGTTGTGTGCCACTGATCAACTGGCACGTTGGCTGGCACCTTCACTGTTCTGAGGTGTTCTCTCAGAATTTCTCTCCGTTTTCAAGGTCTCGGCCATGGTTGAATACCGAGCTCATTCACCAATCGTCGACCGAGGAATTCTATATCACTGTCGGTCATTCCCTCAAATTCTAGTTCGGGTTTCGACCTGGGCGGTTGACGCCAATGAGGCCGATATCCCAGATGCCTTTGCTGAATGCCGAAAGGTTTCCCCAGTCTGACGATAATAATCGCCTAAAACCTTCCGAATTAGACGATCCTTTTTGTTTTCTTTTGACTCCACTTCCCCTTCGGAGCCATTTGAATCTTCTTTCGAAGAATTGTCCGGATCCCCTTCTGCCTCTGGCAGATCTTCTCATTCCTCGGGAAAAGCCATGAACTCCTTCCACTCTCCATACAGTTTTTTTTCTCGGATAATGGCTTCCCAATCCTGACGCGTCATTTCGGCCTTGCAGCATATGCATAGCCGAAACATCCTCTTGGTGCTTGCGATTTCCTCATCTGTTTTCATCTCCATTGGTAACTTCCCTTTGATGTCCACCACCTGCGAGGGAAATGGATTGTGATCAATTTCCATATTTTTATTTTCTTGGTTGGCAAATATCAGCCGACCTTCGTTTATCTCTTTTTGAATCTGCCTTTTAAAGGCTGTGCATTCATTTGTTCTATGGCTCCACGAGTGGTGCCATTTACAATACTTTCTTCTCTTTAATTCCTCCCCGAGAGGTATCATTTGACCCTCTTGGAGTTTTATCCCGCCATCTTTTAGCAACCGATCAAATATTAAATCGGTCTTGGCCACATCGAAAGAATATGTGTATGATGTTACGCGTGCTTTAGCTTCACTGGCCTTGGCTGGCTTGAGTAAAGCACACTTATACGGTTGACGATTTTTGACCATCTCAGCCGCATATACCTTAGCCTCATTGGCCGAGTCCTCTGTCTCACTGGAGACATTCGGCTCATCTTGAGCCGATGAGGCTTCATCAAGAAAAGAGACATTTTTCTCTTTTCCTTTCCATTCTCTATTTCGGCTCCATCTTAGCCGATCATCGTTGTTCCCTTTCCTGAATTGCTCATATTGAGCAACTCGAACACCTAAGTCGAATAGGTTTGGAAAATATTTGTCCTCAAAATGGTCCTTAATTTTAAAATGTAGACCATTAAAAGCCATCTTGGCAAACTCTGACTCTGGCATCGAACGAAACATCGACTCCTCGCCGTTTTGAACCAGTTTAAATATTCTTCAACCGATTCTCTTGGTTTCTGTCGATATAAAGCTAAATCGGCAACTGATAGTTACGGTTCTGACCTATAAAATTGTTCATGAAATTTTCTTTCCAATTCGTCCCAATTTCAGCCCGAATTGGCAGGCAAACTAGTATACCACGTAAACACCATCTTAGTTAACGACGTATTGAATAAACGAAGTTTTAAAAACGAATCCGCGGCGGCCACTCTGCACTGGGCCGTGAACCGCGCTACATGTTCGACCATGTTTTCGGTCTCATCTCCAGAAAACTTATCGATTTCGGCATTTTCTAGTTTGCAGGATAAGGATGTTCTACATCTATGTTGGCAGGATAAGGAGATTTAAATATAGGCCGCATCGCCGACCTAGCCCCGACTCCGAAAGTATTTTAGATAGCTTCTTCTATTTGTGCGTATAGTTCATTATTGTTCCCTGGAGCGGGAACGAGTGGCGGTACCATATTGTTGTTCCCTAGAGCGGGAACAGGTGCGGGTACCTGGACTGGGTTTTGCCCAAGAGGCAGCCCATAATTCTGCACCGCAGGATTAACACCCTGCATCGCATTGGGGGCTTGCCCCCCAAGCCTTACCCCTGCATTCTGGGGCTGGTAAGCCGGTAACGGCGGTGGAGAAGGTAAAACCCACGCCACTTCTGGCTGTTGACCGGCATTTACACTTGCCGGTCTGTAGGCAGCCTGAAATGGCGCTGCCTGAGGTTGCGTAATGGCCGGTGTAACTGGATTTTGTAACACCGGCGTGCCCACAGGCCCTGGTAGGCCTGGATACTGCTGCTCATTTCGAGTTAACAATTGTCCAATTCGGGCAATATTTTCGTTTGAAGCCGTGATGGCGGCTAAAACTCCATCTAGACGACTGGTGCTTCGATGACTATTTTGGTCTAAAACTTGTAAGACGCGAGTCATCTGTCCAAGCGCTTAAGCCAGACTCGGCTCTTGCTGGTCTGATTGACCGCTAGTTTCAATCTCTGCCGGTAATACTGCATGATGCTCGTTCACGTTCTCAGTATTTCTGGCTTGGTCGTTCCCAGATGTTCGAGAAACGACTCGGTTGCGGAGGTTCATGGCATTATCATCAGCCATAATTTAGGACAAATAGAACAGGAATTTACCTTAAACAAAAGTGTCCCACTGGGCATGCCAAAAAATTATTGCGAGTCGAATTCCTGGACCGCTAACCCGGTCAAAACTCTCCCTCGAGAAGCATACGAAGAGAGGAAGCGGCTTCTGAAAGTGACCCTCGAAGTTTGCGCCCACTGATCAAGCGATTCAGCTGATGAGGGATCGGATCAGCCAAGTTCGACACACACACAAGGTATTGGGTCGGCTGATGAGCCGAATGGACAAACACACAGAGCAATTGGTCGGCTGATGAGCCGAATGGAACTTTATATATAAAATTGAACTGCTTACAGAGGAAACTCTACTCTAATCTACTTCTAGGAAAAACAGTAAGTGCTGAAAGAAGGAAAATTTACAAGTAGACTACTCCTAGAAAGCAAGTAAAATGCGTGAAAATGAAAGTGGTCTTCTCATTCAAAAGGGAAAAGACCCCTTTGTCAGGCGTTTCCTGTTTATTTATAGTCCCGCCTATTATTGTGCAGTTATTCCCATGATCGGCCATGTCCCTACTTTCTCGGGCCACTCATGGCCGATCCCAACCGCAAGCAGTTTTAAGAACTGTTTTGCGGTTTCTGGTGTACGCCTCCCAACTCCCGGTGCATCATTCTCTATCGGCTCCAAAGCCTTTCCACGGTGCACCGGCCCTATCATGCGACGCTATTTTCGAGGCGTCAACACCCCTTAATTACAATGGCATGCCCGCAATCATCGTCACAGCACTCGAAAACTTTTGAACGCCCGGCCTCTGCACCGAAATCCATCGAAACTATGTCCAAAAACTTTCGGGGCCCCAGACTCGACGCTTGAATCCTCGTCGAGTCACTATAGCAGAGTCATGTGCACTCTGCCATAATCAAATCAACCTTACCTACCCTTCGGGCTGCTACAGTAATAATTGGGCTTTTAGAACTGAGATTCCGAACCACATTCAGCTCCGCTCACTAGTTTCGATACCCTAAATCCAATCAGGGCGTCCGGAATGCAAAAAAACTCAAGTTCGGCTGAGTTTAAGTCTCAGGAGTCCATTTTTGCATCCATTTAGCGCCAAAACAGCTCCAGTTCTATCTAGCACTCCCTAAATGTGCTGACTACCAACACACACTGCAACCCTCTCTATTTGCCAAGGTCTAGTACACTACAACGCACGTCCATATATAGTTTAGTCTCCACAATTATTGCTCTGCACCCACACTCATCTAGACCTGCATATGCGCTGCTTGCTTTAGGCATTATGCCATAGAAATGCATTGTAAATATGTAGATTCTTGTGAAGTGTAATTTGTCGATCTTTCTAAGATTGGTTTTTTTGTTTTTATTTTTCCTATTGACTTAGGTGGCATGACAACTCGGACAGCTGCAATAATTATATAGCATTTAGAATTGGTGTTGCAAAATTAGGACGTTTAGTTGACTTACAAATAGTTGCTATTGGAGTCTTTGTTGTGGTTGTTAGCATGCATAGTGGTAGTCATGAGGGATAAAATGTTTAACTGTATATAGAGGCATGATATATTTCTTTCTAACTTATTTCTTTAATTTTTAAATCACGTGCAAACAAGTCGAATGTTATTATTATTTTTCATGTTTGAGCAATAATTTAATTTTGAATCCGCTATGATTTGAGCCCTATGCTACTCATATATGGGATCTTCCATATTGATCTACATTACCTTCTTGATTTACTAGATTAAGCTTGTCTAGCTAGCAAGATTGTGTTTGATCTTGGGGGACTTCACTCCTTTCATAAATACTGGTTCAAGTTGGGTGAGTTGAATAAGCTAAAAATGTGGAGTAAATTTGATAAAAATATAAAACCCCTGCTAGATATTTCGTTTTGTTGCATTTGCACTATTGTTTATCCAAAAGTTTTGCTTATTTTTCGACACAATAATGCAATATTATGATGTCAACTTCTGTGATAAACTACTTGGGCTTTTGCATTGATGTAATTGCACTTTTGCTATAATGCAAGCGAAAGTTGAAACAGTAGTTCGTCGACCACAACGATGCAGCAATTATTTAACCACTAGCTGTGGGCTCTGTTAGTTGAAAATAACATCATAGTGGAAAGGTCCGAAAAGATCTTTGTGGAAAGATCATAATGTAGCCCTCGCTAGCTGGTGAATCTCCTTGATGTTGTCATGGTTTGATGGTAAAACTATTGTTTCTACTCTAACTAAATTTGGCTTTTAGTTAAGTTGTAGATATGTCAATCCAAACGCCCCCTTGTCTTCAATGTGTGAAGAAAGTACCTCTAGCTAATCTGAAATCTATTTTCTTCAATAACAATATGATTAACTATATTTGTGAGAAGAAAACAAGCGCTATATCTCATGAGAGATTAGGGTGGCCTAGTCTAATACCATATACCTAAAATAAAGCTATATAATTAATCAAAGTTTTCTGACCTTCTTGGATTTTGATAATTGCGACTGCAAAACTGTTGTTTAGCCAATAATTTGAAGTCTCATTTCTTGTGATTTTTTCTTGATAGGATATGCCCTTTTATATGTCTTTCCTCTTTAACATTTAAGAATATATTTATTTTGTCTCTTAGCGTTATGATATTATCCATAAGGAGGATCATATTGTATGATGGTTTTTTGATTTCTTATGTGGACAAGGTCTAGAACGAATATAATAAGCTCTTTTAGTAACTTAAACTAACTTAAAACTAAAAAGCAAGTTCTTGTTCGCTTAGAGGTTAACATGCGTATGCCTATTTTTGGCAAACATGTATCACCATGCCCATTTTGGCAAATGGATATTACTAAAGTGGCCAAGATTGTCCTGAGCAGTATGTCATTGTTTAGATACAACTCAAATTTTATACTCAATAATCAAACTAACTGCAAACTTATCATTGTCTATCGAATAAATTCCTGGTAGAAGTAGTTGCCAAACTTGTAAAGCTGCTTAATTTTAGTTCAACATATAGTAAAAAAGCTATGAAACTTTCTTTGGCTTGTCATTTTTCTCCCTCGATACGTCAAATTCTTTGTAATTTAATGCCCTCAATTTTGTTACAAAGATAGTATGGAATGTGAAGGTGGCAATTTCACAAACAATTTTTGTAGCACTATTTACAACCCATCAACTGTATGCTTTGAATAGATTGGCAATCATAACAGTCTGCATAAACAAAAGAAAATCATTATGATACATAAATTTAGATGGTTCATTTTTGCCTACATTAAGGGCATGTTTGGTTCACCTATTTTAGACTATGGAATCGGAATGGGATTCATTGATTCCAATGATTGTTGTTTGTTTTAAAGGAATCGGATTCCAACTCCCATTCCACTTTGGAATGGGAATGACTAAATCTATTGATGGTCCAATCCGGCCTTGAATACCGGATTGGCCCATTCCAAAGTAAACTACTAAAAATTCTCTTCCACCAACACCTCCCCTCCTCTCCCTTCATCACTTTCCTCTCTCTTAATCAAAACACCCTCTAAAAAATTCTAGATTTTCATTCCGATACCCATTCCATTAATGAACCAAACGTCTTGGGATGATTCGTCATTCCATTTTCCATTCCAAAGCAATCCAATTCCATTTTCCATTCCTATTCCAATCGCGAACCAAACATGCCCTAAAAGGAGAATAGCGCAAAGGGAGTGTCCGTTATATACATGGAGATTAGAAGAGTTGTACTAAGTACGAAATCCAAATACGCAAGTAAAAAGCCCACAGATATTAGTAGGAAGCTAAAAATATATATGTTGAAAAAACCAACTACATTTGTAAAGGCATATTTGGAAATTGGAGATTTGACTTCATCAAGCAAAATAACATAGCTTAATATAACAAATTTTTCAGAACTAGGCTGGAATACTATCAATAGCAACAAACATTTGGTGCTATTAGGTTTTCGGCTCTTGGATGTAAGAATGTACGATTAGGATGATGTGGGCCTCCTAGGGTTGAGTGAAATGTTGGTTGAATAATATAATCTAACGGCAGAAAATGGTCATAGGGTTAAATCTAATGGCAGAAAATTCGGTAGCACCAAATGCTTGGTGCTATCAATAGTATTCCTGCCGGACTCAATTTTCCAAATATATAACTACTACCTCGCTTGCGGTGACTTCCGATTTATAATCTTTTTTACTTTAATTTCTTTTTATTTCATAGTTTTGCATTAGTTTTTTTTTTGTTTCTCTTCCCAAATTTTACATTTGGATGCTCACTGAGAAGAATTTTTGAATAGAGAAAAAAAAAATGTTACATTTGGATGTATGCTAATAAGAACTTCTTTTAAGAGAAAAAAGTCTTTAACCTATTCCATGCTGATAAGACCATTTTGATGAAACATTTTCGATTAATTTTTTGGGCGTGATATCTGAGTCGTATATTGGAAATTTTACTGGAAAAACTCTAATATAGTTCTCCTCGCAACTAGATGAAGTTCAGTGTATAGACAAATGTGTCTATAGTGATATGCGTCTTTATAACTGTTCATTCTGTTGATTCTTACTTATGCACTAGGAGCTCATGCTCAGCATCAGATAACATCACATATTCATTGATTCTTACTTTCGCTTATAAATAGTCTATGGTTGGTTGCATATTATGGTGCTTAGTATGAAAACTAATATTTGCTCTATCATTCTTATAAAATTATATCATTACTCTTCTGCATATTTGAGGCAGCTTTCGTTGAATATCCACTTTCAACTTCTTATTCGTATTATGATAGTATGCATGAAATTTTCTTTAAATTTTATTATTTGTCACTTCATTATAGGGAGGGTGGGAAAATGATGAAACTGTTCGAGAAGCAGCTGTACGAGAAGCTATTGAAGAAGCAGGAGTGCGGGGAGATATAATGGTAATTGACCCTGCTACAACTTTGATATGTAGCTTATTCAAGGTTCTTTACTATATTATAGATATATTATAACTTTAATTATACTTTATTATTCTTTTAAGGGAAACAAAATACAAATTTTTCTCATGGTTTTAATGGTTACTTAGTATGATTATTTGATATGTAAAATGCTTTTTAGCTATATGTTCAATATATAAAATTTATTTATGTATCATAATTTTTATTGCATATATGCTAGCACGTGTTTGCATGTGGACACGTATGCATGCACAACAAATCTATTTGTGCAAGTATCCATCTGTATACATATGTACCTCCTAAATTATCAATCAAAAATATAATTCTAGCAATTTATGATCGTTAGGTTATTATGTGTATTTTTAAGTACATTTTTTGGTGAAAAAAATGAAGCTTAAATAAAAGACACTAAAAAAATAGGGAGATTTTTTGTAACTCCTTTTAAGGACCATCGAATTTTTTATTGATTTATAGTACAAGTTGTGCCTTTATTTCCTTCGACATCCTAAAATTATGCTCCAAAAATTGATCTCGGGATGAAGAAAGTGAAAATCCATATTGGGGTACAGTTTAGATGTAAATTATATATGGGATCCCGATATAGAGTAGTATATTTGCTATGCCACAAAGTATATGATATCTTACGTTTTTACATGAATGTTTGATCATGATATGTGTGAAATTCTTTATCTTATTGCATTAATGACTTGGCTCAACAATAAGTTTGAATCATTATGCTATCCTTTTAAGATTCTTCTCAGAAAATTTGTTTTTGGAAATATATATACCTATTCATGCTATCTTTCTTCCTTTCCAAGTTATTTAAATTAGTCTGTAACGACCCGGCCCACTAGCAATAATAACTCATTGGGCCCAAACCACCCGCCAAAAATGTTTAAGCCCAGTTATTATTATTAGTGTTGATAGTCTCATATATACCCAATAACAATCTCATTCTCATCCGATGTGGGACTATTGGGGTATCACATACTCCCCCCGTTTAGGCCCTGACGTTCTCGTCAGCCCTAAACACATACAGCCCAAGATCACCAGGCGATGTGAGACTTGTCTCGCTAGCCTTGTCATCCTGACCCTAACTTAGCCTATCACCTTGTCATTCCGACCCTGGCTTAGTCCATTACCTTGTCATTCCGACCCTGGCTCAGTTGAGACTCATCTCACACTTTCGGCTGGTGATTGGCTCTGATACCAAATGTAACGACCCAGCCCACTAGCAATAATAACTCGTTGGGTCCAAACCACCAGCCTAAAATGCTTAAGCCGGTTATTATTACTAGTGTCCATGATCTTATATATACCCAATAACAATCCTATTCACATCCGATGTGTGACTATTGGGGTGTCACATAGTCTTTCAAATCATTTCATTACAAATAATTTATTTAATATATGAATCATAAGGAATGAAATTGAACATAATAAGCTGGACTTCCAATATTATTAGGTTTATAAAGAAAAAGAAAGAAAATTCAACACAAGTTTCTTTAAACCTTGATTTTTCGATTTTGTATGATTTACTGTAATTATGGAAAAATGATAGTATATACAATGGTATTAGGCTTTTTCACTAAGGGTGCCTTTGGTTCCTCGTAAAAATGGTTAGAAAACTCTTTTCGGTGTGAAAAAATATTTTCGTTCATTTGTTTAGCCGTAAAATTGCTTTCCTCGTAAAACATTTTTACATATTTTAGGAAAACTGGACCTTTTCATGTTCGGCCAAAACTCGGCGGAAAACGAAAAGCTCTTGCCGCAAAAAAACACAGCGTATATGTGCACGCCAAAAAAATCACGTGGTCCACCTACTAAGAAACCAAATGTGTGAACCAAGTGCACCTACAAATACCAGAGATTATTGCATAGAGCAGGTGTATTCATATATGTACACCATATTTTCATCTACCAATTTTTTTAAAATATATTAGTCTATTCCATTTTGTATACAACAAGTTTTTTAAAATTTAAAATTTGGATATTTAAATTAAAAGTATAAAATAAATTGGCAGTCTTTTGAAGCATGGTGCATGGGTTCATGTGTGCACGAGGTGCACAAATAATTTTTTTTATCGTTGATCTCCACCAACATTGTAATAATAATGTGTATAGTGTATATATATATATATATATATATATATATATATATATATATATATATATATATATATATATATATATATATATATATATATATATATATATATATATATATATATATATAATAGGGGCAATTGCTTATAAACTCCTGAAAAGTTTTCGACTTTCTAATTTACCCCTCTTAGAAGGCTAATATTGAAAATACCCTTTTTACGTTCCAACATATTTCAAATATACCCCTAGAGTTAAATTTTGTTAGCAATAGCTGTTATCTCTGTGAAATTACTATTTTGCCCTTTCAAATATACCCTTCTACCATCACCGACTTTTCTTATTTGCCCTTAAGTTAGAGGGGCACAAAAAGTATTTTGATTTTTGGTCTTTTCAAATATATCATTCTACCATCATCAACATTTCTTATTTGCCCTTAAGTTAAGGGCAAAAGAGGCATTTTAATTTTTTTAAACTTTGGTAGATATTTAACTCACGTTTAACCCAGATTAACTTAACGGATGGTAACCGTAGGGGTATTTTGAAATAACGGAGGAACATATGAGGGGTATATTGGAAAGAAAAAAAAGTAAGGGTATATAAATGAGATATTTCTAAAGTTTTGAGGGATATATAGGCAATTATCCCTATAAAATAATATGTATAATAATATTACTATTATATATAAATAACATATAATATATATAATAGAAAAAAAGTAATATAAATGGTTTTTTCTTCATCTTTTTCTTTCAACCAAACAAACATCGGTGGAAAATTATTATTTTTTCCTACAAACCAAACACTAGAAGACGTTAAACTTTTTTTTTCCATCGAAAACTTTTTTCCATGGAAAATTAATTTTCACAGTTTTACGTAGAAACAAACTAAGCTTATTTTATTTTGTAATGCATATTCAGATCCCGGACTATCATCTGATCATAATTAGACCAAATTTCTTAGTAGTTTGTGACTTCTAACCATTGTGTATAATGGAGAGTTTTTTGTATAATGTACTTTTCTTAGTTTGGAATAAAATCAGTTTTGATTTGCTAGGTTTCTGCCAGCCCAGGTCATTCACCTCAATGTAGTTTTTGTTGATTAATTATAGGCCTTCTATTCTTGATTCTCTGTGCATGGTTGTGTGACATTAGAATAACCACATTCACAAAATAAAAATTTTCAAAATTTATTATCTCAGTATATTGTGCTGATATTCTAGCCTTTTAGTGATTGCAAGTTTGTCAATATTGAACTAAAAAGTTCACTCTTATACTGTTATAACAAAATGGAGTTGCAGTTTTAAGATCACCCTGTTATGTGCCATTCTTCATAGAAAAACATGGCACCTTGTGAATAGAGAACTTTTCTCGTTGACATACTTTAGAAAAATATGTGAAAAACAGTCTTTCACGTATTTTGAGATATCAAATAAAACTATAAATAGATATATGAACCTATTAGGTAGATTTGGCAGGCATTAAATGTTTAGAAGCATTGGTGAGCAGGTTGGTTGATTATTTGGAAAGATGTACAGACGAGACTTGAGTAGCATAAGGGAGCAAAGGAGTGAGTAGATTTGTTGGCTAAAATGAGGTACGGGTGATAGATGTTGAGGAGCAAGAAGAGGCTTTCATTTTTCATATTTGTAACAAGTTTTCATCATGTTGATAATATGTCAAAATCTTGTACTTCATTATATATGAAACGGTTCAGTTTTAGCCCAATAAGTTTTTAGTATATAAATGGTGGATTTGCAAACATCATAATCTATATTTTTACTTATTTTTTTGCTTTAACACTTCTATCTAGCTCATAAAGCATATTGCTCTTTATTTCATGTCAAACTAGTGTTTAACTTTTTATTCGCAATCCGATTCTCTTATTCAAGTTTGCACCCCAATTTTTGTATCTGCAGGGATTCTTGGGATGCTACCATTTCAAAAGCAAAAGCCATCAAGATGAGTTTAGCCCGGAAGGCTTATGCAAAGCTGCAATGTTTGCTATGCATGTGAAGGAGGAGCTCAATTCATGGCCGGAGCAGAGTACCCGCAAAAGGAGCTGGCTGACAGTTCTCGAAGCCATGGAGCAATGTCGGCATCCATGGATGCGAGATGCACTACTCAAGGGCTTCTCCCAGTGGCATGCTGGAATAAGTATTGAAGGGAACGAGAATGATCTCACTAACTCCACTGAATCAACATCCACTAGATGACTAAGTTCTCAAAATACATTAACCATCGTCCTTCTTTCTTTCATATGATAGAAAAACAAGCATGGTAACCTTTCTCTGATGCTTAGTCTTTTTTTTTTCTTCTGGAAACATCTAGGTAGCTCGTATTAGTTTATGGGACATCTTACATATCCGCATGTAGTAACTCTCTCTCTCTATGTTTCAAGGAAAGAACGTGTACAACATTTTGTACTGGTCTGAAAATGTTCATACTCTTGTATGCCCTTTCTCTCTCATAGTGACGTACTGGTCTTTTTTACTTTCAACTTTAACCTATCAACCAAATCAATCAAATGCTCATTCAGAAACCAATATCTCCCCTTCCGACTACTACTGTTGTTCTTATATGCCTGGTAAATGGTTGTGAGATAGCAGTAGTTGAATCAAAGTTATTTGTGCATATATACCACGTGCCTCACCTGCTAATGTTTGTCTTCTGATCTATTTGCTGTTTCTACACCTCACATACTAGAAGATTTCCACACTTTGGTTAGTGAAGATGTGAATAATGCTCGTGTGTGGATATATAAAATATAATGAAAAGGAACAAAGGTAGCATATTTTGAGATATATGCGTGAACTATAAAGATTATGAATTTACAACCCAGCCTTTGATTAGTTATGATATGATTTTTTGTCAATTTAGTCAAGATTTGTTAGCACTAAATGACTTTTTATTGTAAAGTTGTAGAATGTGAGGGTGAATTAAGTTTTTGATAGCAAATCAAAATTCTCAAAATTCAGGCATCTATATTTCAAAATATGTTGTTGTTCACGTAAGATCGATGCCTTTTTAGTTAGAGGCCACGGTTTCACATAAAATTGTAAAAAAATAGATTTCCAACTATACTTATATATATGTGTGTCTCTGTGTGTGTGTGTGTGTGTATGAATGTCACGGCCCATGTCCCTAATTGGACAGCCCGAGCACTTACAACAGACTCGCCGAATAGGCAAGGTTTCATCCTACCCGCACGAAAGTAGAAACATACATCAACCTGTACAATACATACATGATATAAGTACACGAAGTATTAGAGTACTTAGGTACTAAATTAAAACCACTAAAATTTAACTTCTATAAAGTTTACAATCAAATATTCTCCAAAATATTACATTGTATTGCTTATACGAAAGGGTACTTTTTCCTAGACTGATTAACCACGGTCTATATGACTCGGGGACACCCTTGCCACAATTATGCGCCTCACCACTGATAGGTAGCTCTAAAAAATTAAGAGTGAACAACTAGGGGTGAGAAGTTAAAATAAATTCCTAATAGGTGCAATTGCTAAAAGGTGATCTACACTCACTTGGTCTAAAGGAGGCATTAGTAGATAATAATAATAATGAAATTATACATTTCTACAATAGAAATGTAAGAAAGAAAAGTACAACTACTATGTCTCATATATACATGATATGCCACAATGCTACATCATGTCCATGGTTTATATGTTTACCCAACTAACTCTTATCAGTAACCAATCATTTTGGTATCACTTCTTACTACACACCTTATGGAGAGTCAAAGGTCTATCGACATCCCTCTAATTAATAGGCAGTTGACGTCAAAGGAAATTGGCATCACTAAGTACGGTAGGGAGTTGAGGGGAATCGACATTTTTGAATATGGAGTAGGGCATCGAGGAGAACCGGCATCACCCAATATAACACTTTCGGAAGATCTTAACATATCTCAAAATTACACCCTAAGTTCTCACAACTTTTAAGGTTATCCACAAGGTTTTATTTACACATTTTTTGTTCTCTAGTTCATGTTTGGCCTAGAGTTCATATGTCACTATGGTCACACCTTAGATTGCAACCTAGGTTTGATGCCATACTTATTTCACCTATTCCTGAAGGTCTACATGATACTCGTAAATAAATACATGTCACATACTTTCCATTTAACATACAAGGGTTAGAAACCCTTTTTTTCCTAAGTCAATTCTTTAAGCCAAATTGACCTAGAGCAAGCACCGGATTGGGTTCAAGTTTGATTCACTTACCCTTTGAGGCATCTATCCGTTTGAGTTGTGTTAAAGTAGTAGTCTCAGTACTTGCTCCTCTATTATTCCACATCCTTTACTACTGTAGCATGTTGTCACGCCCCGGGCCCTCGTGGGAGCCTACCAGGCACGTGCACAGACCCGCCGTGTACCTCAAATAACACAATGTACACAAGGCGTCTATGCTAACAACCATCAAGAAGGATAAAGAATACATCCTAACAAGGTAATCAGAGCGAGAACATAGTTCTACATCTAAAACAAAATCCACATAACTAAAATCTCAAGATATACAAGAATTTATACATCTTATCAACAATAGATCAACCAAACATCTATACACCTTTCATATAAAATACAATGAAAGGACAACATGGTATGCCTACAACGACAACACCGTAGAGGCTCTAGCTAGCTGCTAACCCCTCGCCGCGATCCCAAGCCTCTCCTGCTGCGGAAGGCTCTGAAATAAAAACAACAAACCCAGGGGGGGGGATGAGAACTATTATTCAATAGTTCCCAGTGGGTAAGCCGCCGAGAGTGGCGAATTACACCGCTAGGTCAACTGAGGCAAGATAGTTTAAACTGAAACATAAAGCATAAAAATATTAAATGCTAACAGATAGTTCTACAACTATCATGCCTCCAATGACTAAACCATCTACATGAACATGCTCTATTGTCATAAGCTCAACAATTAATTTCACGGTTTACATGCATGTCAAATTAATGCCGTGATCAATTACATATGCTCTAATGTAATAAACTCACTATATGTCAAGTTTTAGTATTACACAAATGACTTGTCTCCAACTACAAGTATGTAATATATATCCAATTTTCTACTACATGTATGAACTATATAACTTGTCCCCAACAATATGAATGTTATGTTCACTACATGTAATGCCACAAAGTCACCACCCAATACTATGTCCATACACTACATGTATATGCATCAATTAATTAGGGTGCCAAATGTCACATTCCGGTTAAAATAACCTCTTTCCATATGAAAGTTCACCTTGCATACACCTTAACAGTGTAGTCATAAAATAATACAATAGCGGGATGTTCACTTGTGCCGAGCCTAATGGCTCCGTGGTAGTCAACACCTCAAGCTTTGGTGAGCCTTACCCACGGCGGTTCCATTTCGGCGCTCTCTCTAACACACGGGCGAAATAACTGTCGCTAGGCCAACTCCGGAGTGCCGGCTTGTGGGGAGCGACCCTCACAAGCATGTGTAAACGAGCATAGTGGCTAACAAGCAACAAATCAACCATAATAATAATATCATAAGTTTAATTTCACGTTATGTCAAAACATGTCATATTATGTTTACAACCTTCAATAGCCAAGATGCTAAATGTCAACAATATCATGTTGTTCTCAAATTGTCCTTTGGTAAGTCCCTACCAATATGTCCATGTCTCTAACATGTAGATGTTCATCTCTTTGTTTAATAAGTTCATAAACCATGCATTATTCTAATGCCTTAAATCATGCATTCTACAAATGCCCAATCCATGCATTCTACAATGCTATGACAATGTAATCTACGATGCCAACGGGTCCATAATCATGCCATGCATAAGCTACAACAACCTCTACCACATAGAGTATAGAGCTATCATGCAAGTATCCCATTAACCAATTAAACTCATGTTTGGCCAATTACAATTATCAAATGCAAATAGAATTCCCTTTCCTCATGTCTTAAACATGGAATCATTTCCACGACCTAAAGGTCGAGCCAAAAGCCAACGATGCCCGTCAAAGTTGCTCACCTAAAATGAGGTGCAACAACTTATCCTGCATATGTCATATCCTCTCTTTTCTCTATACAAGCATACACATATTGCATTTGCCATATTTTCTCTTTTCTCTATACAAGCACACTTTGGTATGCTAAGAGAGTTCACTAGTCCACCACTCAAGTGGTGTCTCATATGATGCTCATCTCTAGCATGCGTAACATACTTAGCATTTTCTAATGCATCATTACACTAATAGTGCAAATACCCTAGCATGCATAATATCCTCATAATGCCATACTATATAAAATATGTATTTTTCATAAACAACTTGCATGTCTCATACAATCACAATTATCATCATGCCATAATTAACATAATTATGCATCAAATCAATCCTATAACAAGATAGGAGACATAGGGGGAGTTCACCCATTTCGGTGAGGTCAAACCCACCGGATACCCGTCGAAACCTCGCAGTACTTCGAAACGAAGTTGTCCCCCGAGCTTCTCATACCCTAAGATAATTTTCCAAGGGGTTAGGGGTATCGAACAAGCAAATTCGAAAATCACCAAAAATCAATGAGGTAAATGGGTGGAAATTACCTTGAGCAAGTAAAACTTGTTCTAAGTCCTAATTGAGGTTAGGGATCATCAAATCCAACCTACAACAACATTCTACACCCATCAATTCCACCTCAAGGGCTCATAATCACGAAACCCTAAAATAAACCCTAATTTTCTAGAAACTAGGTTTTCCATGCTAATCTCAAGCAAAAACACAAATAGAGGTTGTAAGAGAGTTTACTAACCTCAAATCAAGCATCCAACCGGGCTTACACAAGCTAGGGTTGAAGATCCATCCACCAACAAGCTCCTTTCCTCAGCCCCGAGCTCCCTCCAAGCCTAGGAGTCCACCTCCAAGGGAAAAATGGAGAGAAAGGAGATCAAAACCGAGATCTAGGGGTTGGGGGAAGAGAAAATCTAGAGAGAGAGAGAGGGAAACCTACCATTCCTTCTCCTCCAAGCCTCAGCCACAGCAGCATAAGAGGGGGGGTGAAGGGGTACTTAAACCCAAAGCACAAAATCCAACTAGGCCCCTCAAAAAGCCAAAATTGCAAAACTGCACAAAAGGCAATTTCTGCACAGTATACCGGTATGCGTATGGGCATACCGGTATCCAACCAAAAATCCCGCAAACCCGAGCCTCGGCCAAGCAGTTTGCGCAAAGGGATTCCGGTATGCGACTTCCCCCATACCGGTACTAATCACATCTGTACCGGTATGCGAATTGTACATACCGGAATACCCACGTATTCCGGTATCAACTGCGGAATCCCGCAGAACCCGAGAGCTGCGCACAACCAGTTTTTCACTGGATTCCGGTATACCTAAACCAGATACCGGTATGCAATGCAAAATCTGCACTTTTACAGATTTCGACTTCCGGAGTCCGTTTTCGCACTTTTCAAGTCCCGAAAACACTCCGAAGCTCACCAAACTCAACTCAAACTCCAGAATAGTATAAGCCACTATTCTCTCACTAGAACTCCGCAATTTGCTAAAGTTCGGTGTACTACATACTCCCCTCCTAAAAAGGAGTTTCGTCCGCGAAACTACGGATCAACAACAACAAACAAACAACAAATCCAGAGGAGACAGAACATCGTCCTCGCAGTGAAGCCTCCAGCTCCCAAACCATGCATCGCGTCCAAGATGTTGCTCCAAAACATCTTGTAGTAGGAATAATGATAATTCCAGATTCCTACATTCCATAAGTCCAATCCACATCAATGCTCCTTGAAATTAGCTCTTCATGTAGCTCTAAAGAAACGACATCCACCGTCGGGGTAGACTTCAAATACTCGCTCGGAGCGTCCACACACTTCATATACCTTCAACAGATCTGAAGTGAAACAACTCGACCTGCCACTAGGCCCATTTGCCTCAGGGTCTCAAATAATCCTGAGAATCTGAAACTTAGATTCCTCATACTCAAATCTCTTGGATTTCCTTAACTAAGTATCACACTCAGATCATCAGATTCAGATGCTTAAAATCCTATCTCTCACCGAGAATCATCCATTGGCTCAAATTCCAAAATAATAGAGCTAGACGCCCTATGCAATCGCATAATATTCCAAGGTATACTTGCGCAAAATTTTCTCAATCCAACTCAGGTGAATAGTGACTCCTATTCACAACTTTTCAACAATCATCGCGTCTAGCTTAGAAGCGAGACAATCCAATTCCGAAAACTCTGGCAATCATCCTCTATCCATACCAAGTAGATAGCCTTCACATAGCATATCTCAAAAATCCTGCTATCACAGGTACAACCTGTCGATTCCACCGTCAAGACACTTTCTGACAGTCCATTAGGAATTCATCCGCCACAACACTCTTGATCTCGATTGCACCATTTACCAGTCGGGGTCAAGGCTAACTCCTGTGATCCGACCCAAAGGATAGGTAGCAATCCATGTTACCTATCTCGTCAATATCTCTGGTATACCAGCCTCTAACCTTTTCTCACAGCTTTAACTCATATTCTTGAGTGTAGGGATATCTCCAACAATAAGATCTGGGTGCACTTCACACCACTATCTAAACATAAAATTGCCATAGTTTCCAAGTAAATGCCATGGCAATCAATTCCAAATCACAATTTGGCAATTCCTCTTGCATTCTCTCATTTGCTGAAAGGTCAATACTACCTTTCTATTTTACACCAAAGTGCAACTCAATCCGTAGAGAGAAACACAACTACGAAACACAAAGCCCACCTTCGGGGTAACCAAGGTCGGCGGTCGTCGACCACACCAACAGTTCCAAGAAACTTCTCTCACACATATCTTTCCAAAGATTTAATCCTTTTATGTGTGAGTCAAAAGAAGGGAGTAGACAACTTAGTAATCTCCTCACAAAATCCATAACAGCCAATCAAACTAGGAAGTTTGAACTTCGATCACATCCGCTTGTTCAAATCAACTATGGATGGTTGATTTCCTTGAGATCTCCACTCATCACCACTTTGGCATCAATTGCCAAGGGATGCTAGTCCTCACAACCGAATCAGCACGCCTTCATCTTGAAGCACTTGCAATCCTCATTCAAGGGAATCTTCATGGTCTTCATTGCCTCTCAACTTCCAACTCGTCGTCGATGCGCACAGGAACAAAGACACCCCAGATGGGCCAAATATCACAACACACAAGAGCATCAACAGCTCGAACGACATCATGACAATTTCGTAATGTCTACTCCGAGTCAACAAGTTACCCTCGGTTCAAACTCAAACTCATCTCAACGAGAGTAGTACTCAGATTGCAACTACCCTCGAGTAAAGCCAGAATTCATGGAGCTTGATCAAACAGATCAACAGATCTCGATTACGGGTGCATATCCTTCATCGTGACCCTACCGAGTTCACGATAGTCGACCCACAGTCGAAATGACCCGTCCGCTCAAAACAAACGAGATCTACACTCCACAAGAGGAAACACTAGGCAAAAGAGGTCTCCAGACCAAGCCTTCAATTCTCACAACACAACCGGAATTGCACAAGCAACTCCCTCACAAAGAGACATCCTCTCTTTTGAGGATTCTCAACACTCGCCCAGGATGCTGGCCTAAAGGCCACGCGCTCACTCAACCAATAACCAGGCTTGGGCAGGTGAAGCAAGCATCGCAATTAGCGAACTTTCACGCCCTCGGAAAACACTATTTCGTGTCCAAGATCTCAAAGCACTACTGCTCGGCTCACACACTCATCGGCAATCAGATAGCCGAAGAGCCAGCCCAAGTTCAAATTAGAACTATACGCTCTTAGCCACATAAAGCCAATCGCTTTGTTGGCGCACCGGAACATCCAAAACTAACGGAGTACAAGAACAGTACTTCCAAGTCCAAACAGTCAGGACCAACTCAAACAGCAAGCACCAAGGAATAATTCCCCTGCCTTGCATTCGGCAAACAGCCGATCCAAAGCTACAATCATACCGAACAACAAACAACTCCAATACTACGAGCTGCGACAACCTCCATCGTCGCTGCATCATCATCCGCCCGTCAAACAGACACGCATTCATCCGGTGCAAACCGCACGAAGTCGATCCCAATATTGTCGACACTAATCTCCTCAACACTCCAACTGGGAATGGCCCACCTGGCCACGAAGAGAGCACTTGTCCCTACTCCAAGGGCATCATCAGGCACTCGCGGCTCCACCGCTCACACGTCACAATAGTCGATGACGACTTGACGTCCCATTATCATCCTGTTAAAGATCCACTTTTTCGAGATCAAATTTCTCCTTGATCACTTGATTGTCCTCTTACATCAGACTTGCCACTCATAGTAGCTTCCTTTGCCGTCCCAACGGTCTCCACATCTCTTGCCCTTACCAAGGTGCGATCCGTATTCTCATAGAATTTCCTGAGGTCGACTGCCAACTGGATTGACAAATCCTCCAGTTGCTTAATCTTCTCGTCCGCCGGCGCAAAGTCTCAACTTGGAGTAACCTCCTAATTGATCGCCGCTCCACCACACTCGCTGAATTTGCCAGTTGTTCTCTCAACTTCAGGGTCTCACCAAATCCGGAGGATGCAGAAGTCCCGTCTCGGCTGCCTCGGCCGCCATCGAGTGCGTCGATCGCCACTCAAGCTGCAACAAGCAAAACATGCGCAGGTGAAACACCCCACGCCAACACATCCCCACACAAAACTATAACCCCAATCATGCGAAAGTAATGAAGTGGACTCCCACTATTCCCCGATGTCACGTTGTCGGCCGCCAACGTGACCCTCCAAGGGTATAGAAGTGGTTCACTCCGATTTAACTCCAACCGCTTTGGAGCTTTAGAAACGACCCAATCATAATACTTTCGCCAATATGTCACAAGAGATTCCGTCTCTCACGTTCCTATTCCTTATCGTCCAACCTGCCTAAGGTTTACTAGGTCCACTAAGACTCAACCCTAGGCTCTGATACCACTATAATCTGTCACGCCCCGGGCCCTCGTGGGAGCCTACCAGGCACGTGCACAGACCCGCCGTGTACCTCAAATAACACAATGTACACAAGGCGTCTATGCTAACAACCATCAAGAAGGATAAAGAATACATCCTAACAAGGTAATCAGAGCGAGAACATAGTTCTACATCTAAAACAAAATCCACATAACTAAAATCTCAAGATATACAAGAATTTATACATCTTATCAACAATAGATCAACCAAACATCTATACACCTTTCATATAAAATACAATGAAAGGACAACATGGTATGCCTACAACGACAACACCGTAGAGGCTCTAGCTAGCTGCTAACCCCTCGCCGCGATCCCAAGCCTCTCCTGCTGCGGAAGGCTCTGAAATAAAAACAACAAACCCCAGGGGGATGAGAACTATTATTCAATAGTTCCCAGTGGGTAAGCCGCCGAGAGTGGCGAATTACACCGCTAGGTCAACTGAGGCAAGATAGTTTAAACTGAAACATAAAGCATAAAAATATTAAATGCTAACAGATAGTTCTACAACTATCATGCCTCCAATGACTAAACCATCTACATGAACATGCTCTATTGTCATAAGCTCAACAATTAATTTCACGGTTTACATGCATGTCAAATTAATGCCGTGATCAATTACATATGCTCTAATGTAATAAACTCACTATATGTCAAGTTTTAGTATTACACAAATGACTTGTCTCCAACTACAAGTATGTAATATATATCCAATTTTCTACTACATGTATGAACTATATAACTTGTCCCCAACAATATGAATGTTATGTTCACTACATGTAATGCCACAAAGTCACCACCCAATACTATGTCCATACACTACATGTATATGCATCAATTAATTAGGGTGTCAAATGTCACATTCCGGTTAAAATAACCTCTTTTCATATAAAAGTTCACCTTGCATACACCTTAACAGTGTAGTCATAAAATAATACAATAGCGGGATGTTCACTTGTGCCGAGCCTAATGGCTCCGTGGTAGTCAACACCTCACGCTTTGGTGAGCCTTACCCACGGCGGTTCCATTTCGGCGCTCTCTCTAACACACGGGCGAAATAACTGTCGCTAGGCCAACTCCGGAGTGCCGGCTTGTGGGGAGCGACCCTCACAAGCATGTGTAAACGAGCATAGTGGCTAACAAGCAACAAATCAACCATAATAATAATATCATAAGTTTAATTTCACGTTATGTCAAAACATGTCATATTATGTTTACAACCTTCAATAGCCAAGATGCTAAATGTCAACAATATCATGTTGTTCTCAAATTGTCCTTTGGTAAGTCCCTACCAATATGTCCATGTCTCTAACATGTAGATGTTCATCTCTTTGTTTACTAAGTTCATAAACCATGCATTATTCTAATGCCTTAAATCATGCATTCTACAAATGCCCAATCCATGCATTCTACAATGCTATGACAATGTAATCTACGATGCCAACGGGTCCATAATCATGCCATGCATAAGCTACAACAACCTCTACCACATAGAGTATAGAGCTATCATGCAAGTATCCCATTAACCAATTAAACTCATGTTTGGTCAATTACAATTATCAAATGCAAATAGAATTCCCTTTCCTCATGTCTTAAACATGGAATCATTTCCACGACCTAAAGGTCGAGCCAAAAGCCAACGATGCCCGTCAAAGTTGCTTACCTAAAATGAGGTGCAACAACTTATCCTGCATATGTCATATCCTCTCTTTTCTCTATACAAGCATACACATATTGCATTTGCCATATTTTCTCTTTTCTCTATACAAGCACACTTTGGTATGCAAGAGAGTTCACTAGTCCACCACTCAAGTGGTGTCTCATATGATGCTCATCTCTAGCATGCGTAACATACTTAGCATTTCCTAATGCATCATTACACTAATAGTGCAAATACCCTAGCATGCATAATATCCTCATAATGCCATACTATATAAAATATGCATTTTTCATAAACAACTTGCATGTCTCATGCAATCACAATTATCATCATGCCATAATTAACATAATTATGCATCAAATCAATCATATAACAAGATAGGAGACATAGGGGGAGTTCACCCATTTCGGTGAGGTCAAACCCACCGGATACCCGTCGAAACCTCGCAGTACTTCGAAACGAAGTTGTCCCCCGAGCTTCTCATACCCTAAGATAATTTTCCAAGGGGTTAGGGGTATCGAACAAGCAAATTCGAAAACCACCAAAAATCAATGAGGTAAATGGGTGGAAATTACCTTGAGCAAGTAAAACTTGTTCTAAGTCCTAATTGAGGTTAGGGATCATCAAATCCAACCTACAACAACATTCTACACCCATCAATTCCACCTCAAGGGCTCATAATCACGAAACCCTAAAATAAACCCTAATTTTCTAGAAACTAGGTTTTCCATGCTAATCTCAAGCAAAAACACAAATAGAGGTTGTAAGAGAGTTTACTAACCTCAAATCAAGCATCCAACCGGGCTTACACAAGCTAGGGTTGAAGATCCATCCACCAACAAGCTCCTTTCCTCAGCCCCGAGCTCCCTCCAAGCCTAGGAGACCACCTCCAAGGGAAAAATGGAGAGAAAGGAGATCAAAACCGAGATCTAGGGGTTGGGGGAAGAGAAAATCTAGAGAGAGAGAGAGGGAAACCTACCATTCCTTCTCCTCCAAGCCTCAGCCACAGCAGCATAAGAGGGGGGTGAAGGGGTACTTAAACCCAAAGCACAAAATCCAACTAGGCCCCTCAAAAAGCCAAAATTGCAAAACTGCACAAAAGGCAATTTCTGCACAGTATACCGGTATGCGTATGGGCATACCGGTATCCAACCAAAAATCCCGCAAACCCGAGCCTCGGCCAAGCAGTTTGCGCAAAGGGATTCCGGTATGCGACTTCCCCATACCGGTACTAATCACATCTGTACCGGTATGCGAATTGTACATACCGGAATACCCACGTATTCCGGTATCAACTGCGGAATCCCGCAGAACCCGAGAGCTGCGCACAACCAGTTTTTCACTGGATTCCGGTATACCTAAACCAGATACCGGTATGCAATGCAAAATCTGCACTTTTACAGATTTCGACTTCCGGAGTCCGTTTTCGCACTTTTCAAGTCCCGAAAACACTCCGAAGCTCACCAAACTCAACTCAAACTCCAGAATAGTATAAGCCACTATTCTCTCACTAGAACTCCGCAATTTGCTAAAGTTCAGTGTACTACACATGTTTTCATATTGCAGACATATACTCGTTATCATTCTCCCTTGTTTTCTGGTGAATACGACTTACCTTCGTGGCTCTGTCGTACCCACTGGAAAACCTTGTTTGTGGTTTCTCACACCTTATTTTTTCCAGGTGATGTGGAAGAGGGGACAGTTCAGGGCGCGACGTGAGGACGGCTAGCTAGTGACCTAGCTCTTACCCTGGTTTAGTTTCTTTACTTGCTTAGAGGTAAAGTAGTAAATGGTTCAGTTAGATGTTATTTAAACTATGACTTGGATTTACTTGGTTTCTATTTTGATATCTCGGACTCTTCGGTACTTGCAAATTTTGGCTTCTTTGCTTCGCTTGTGGTTTTCTACCCCTCGTGGTAGTGGTTTTAAAAATGTATCGTTTCCATGTGGGAAACAATTTTCAAAGTGGTTTATGTGGGTTTGAATGGGTGATACTAGAATTTAAATATAAGCTTCCGTGTGGGAAGAGGTTTCCAACTAATAGGCCTTGTGGACTTATTCTTCATAGTTAATTGAATGTGATCGACGTGTCTGTGTGAATGTGAGATGGGATTGTGATCCTGGATAATTGTTGTGCATGTGCTACGCCGTGCAAGTACAGGGGAGACTCTGTCCGTGTGGACTGGAGAACTTGTATTTGTGGCGGCTCTGTGCATCACGTGGACCAGTTAGATTTCCAAAAAAAAGAAAATTGGCACGTTTTTTTGCAATACTCTGGTTTTCTACTTGGCAAGTATTGTATAAGCTGGTCTCGGGGCGTGACATCTTTCGCCACATGTCACAAGTTCTCGTCTTCACGAGCCTAGATCCTTGTGGTTTACCATCCTAAGGTCTCCTAGGTCCATTTAGATTATTTCTACGCTCTAATACCACCTTAGTCTGTCACACCCCGCCGTCCCTTCCCCAAATAGGTAGAAGGAGCCCCACACGGGCGCGTGCTTCAGACCCGCCGAACGGACATAATTTTTTCTGTCCACCCAAGGCGTCACAATCAGTATAATTCAAGATATTCCAAACAGGAATATAATTCATACACAGTTGTATAAGGAAGTATCAAAAACATAAAACAACTACGCTATTACAAGCTACATTCACATTCACATTCACATTCTCATTTACATTTATATTCTTCCAAATACAATCAAATTTGTTACATTTCTTTCATTTTTTTCTTTTCTATACCCTTAAGCTACACTGATCCAGGGGACATCTATCTCTGGTCACAAAGTGGTAGGGCGCTATCTATCGAGCTACGCCTTTTCCTCGCGCCGCCGCGCCGCTCACGTGTGGACCTGAAAAATATGAGGGTGAGAACTATAAACATAGTTCCCAGTGGGTACGGCCACCCAGGGAAGAGCTCGACCCACCAGGTCCAAAGGAGGCAACATAAACAGGTTAGTCCAATATGTAAACATATAACTGTGTAAGCATATAGCAAAGCATCCATGCTTATGCCTCAACTAAATGCAATAATGCAATCCATGCAAGTAGATATTCCTCTTCTACATTCTATTTTACAATCCATTGTATATTCAATCCGCTCCTAAGATTCTTTTACCTTAGCCAAGCTATACCACCCGACTCGGTCTTGAGTCAATTATCAGCGGACTACCGCTCATTATCCAGGCCTGAGGAGAGGAACGTGCCACATGCACCTCAGCCTTCAATCCACTCGGCAGGTGAGGGATATACCACATGCACCTCCGATACCAAGTCACCCGATAGGAGAGGAACAAGCCACATACACCCGCTGTCAGGGATCCCCCGGTAGGAGCGGGACATGCCACATGCACCTGCGGCCAAGATCCCCGATAGGGAGAGGAACATGCCACATACACCTTATCGCACGAAGGTTCTTCCGGTGGGAGAAGAACATGCCACATACACCCGCGGCCAAGAATCTTCCACAGTCACAAGTCTTGGGATTCTGGAATCCACTTTCCAAGTCTCAAGGGTTTATCACATACCCTATGTTGTCAACCTTTCTAGGTTCATAGTCACATGTCTAAGTGGTCATCCTACCATTATGTTTTCCAACTTATGTTCAATGACACTAGGTTCAATGACATTCCAATCCAAGTGGTCTTCCTATCACTATGTTTTCCAACCTATGTTCAATGACACTAGGTTCAATACCCAATTGTGTTCTTTCTAATCCTAGTTGTCCACACCTAGGATCCATAGTGTCCATGACATCTAGTCCTTGATTTCCCACTTGTCGAATTCCCTAATTTTTCTAGAGTTCATCGACCTATGTTCAATGTTCACATCTTGGCATACATATATATACATCCTATATATTTTCACACGCCTATTGTTCTTGTCCAATGGTAGGTAATTCCATCTAGTAACATATGATTCATACATCTATATTTACCACATACAACCTACCATTATACATGCATCAACAAATAATACCATACTTTACTCTTTTGACATGGAAGCGACCAAGTCACTTCGGTGAAGCACAACCCACCTCACAAACTTTCGATTACTTGTAGACACTTGCAATCGGACTCCCGCGGCCAGCATCGCCTGATTCGGTTCATTACTCAAAATTTATCACCGAATGCCCGTCGATTTCCAAATCAAAGTTGTCTAGGGCTCTCCTCTAACCTTCAATTAGAGAACTAGAGGATCAATTTGGTTCAAAACCTCAAAATCCTAAAACCCCCAATTCTAATCCTAGATTCCAATTTCTCCAAAAATACCCCAAAATCCATTGAGAATCTTTGATCAAATAGGTATAGAATCATCTAGCGGACTCTAGAATCTCAATTTCAAGGGATTTAGCAAAAACCCCAAACCTTAATCCGAAAAACTCACCTCGGATCGCAAGCTTCCCAAGCCGCTACACGCGCTAGAGCTCGATTCACCACTTCTCCAAGCTTTCCGAGCTCGATCTCTCTCCAAAATCTCCACCTTGGAGTTGGATCAAGAGAGAGGAAGAGGAGAGAAAGAGAAAGGTTTCTGTCACGCCCGGGCCCCAGCGGAAGCCTATCCAGTACGTGCACAAACCCGCCGTGCACTAGGCAACCCCAATGCACACAAGCGTACACAACAAGAAGCATGATGTGAACAAGGAAAATAAAATAGTTCAAGCATCATACACGAGAGGATCAGAGCATACAAGAGATTCTATGGAATAAACTAAGTTAAATACATGACTATTCATTAGATACCCCCAATTATGTCACTTCCGCCTCGAATCATAAAAGGCCCCATCTCTTACGTTCCTAATCCTTATCGTCCAACCGGCCTAAGGTTTGCTTGGTCCACTAAGACTCAAACCTAGGCTCTAATACTAACTCAATCTGTCACGCTCGGGCCCCAGCGGAAGCCTACCCGGTTTGAGCACAGACCTGCCGCGTGCACTAGGCAACCCTGATGCACACAAGGCGTACACAACAAGAAGCATGATGTGAAGGAAAATAAAACAGTTTAAGCATCATCCACGAGATCGAGGATTAGAGCATACAAGAGATTCTATGAAATAAACTAAGTTAAATACATGACTATTCATAAGATATACAATATGTATCAACCAAAGTTACATCCCATGAACATCAAAAAGGTCACTATACAAAAGTGAACTAATGTGCCTTTCACGACAAAAACCAAAAGAAAGACGCCTTGGGCCACCTCTAGCGACTCACGTGGGCTCTAGCTAGTCGCTACCCCTTTTCCTCGGTCCCTAGCCTCTCCTGCTATGGAAGGCTCTGAAACAAAAGGCAAACAAACAAAGGGCGTGAGAACTATTAAACAATAGTTCCTAGTGGGTAAGACGCCGAGAAGAGCGAATTACACCACTAAGTCAACTGAGGCAAGATTAGAAGATAACAGAAATGAAAAGCTTGTGCAAAGAACTGAAATGTAAATTCTAAGTTTATCTTGCCTCGAAACAACTATGTTAATTACATAAGTGAATAGTTCTACCATCATCATGTATGCAAATAAGTATGCATGTAGTATGTGCAAGGGTATCTAATTTTCATGTATGCTTCAATTACTTGTGATGTTCAACATTTAATGCAACTAACATATACCCGATCGTCGGGGACCCACCCATGGTAAAGTTCCGGCTTGTGCCAAGCCTAATGGTCCCGTGGTAGTCAACATTCCCTCTCTAGGAATGAGCCTTTCCCACGGCGTCCCACTTCGGCGCCCAATCCCGCACGGCGATCACTCGTCGCAAAGACCATACTCCGGAGTGCCGGCTTGTAGTGAGCGACCCTCACAAGCATGTGCGAATGAGCACAAGGGCAAGCAAGCGTAGTCATATGCATCATGTCTCAAGGCAATGGATCTCGATCATCATGTCCAAAACATGGAAGTATAGTCATCGACTCGAAGGTCGGATACATCAACACATATATTACATGTTCCCTTTTTCAACTAGGATATGAGTGTTTCACAACTATTATACAACATGCCATTAGCATGCAAAAGTTTACATCATAGAGAGGGTTCTAGATATATACCAATTCCACTATGAGTCATAAAGGTAACTCATTCATGTCATATTTACAATTCATGTTTGTCATGCATATATCTTACTACATATACCACTACTACATAGAGAGTGTTATTCATCATGCAAGGGGTGACCAATCTATATGATCAAAATTCAATAATGTCATAGAATGCATGCTACACCACATATTAAGTTCTAAAACATAGTAGGTGTCACGCCCCGGGCTAATTATAGAAGCGGAAAATACGTGCCAATTTTTTTTTTTTTTTTAAAGCCTAGCCCGCGCCACGTACAGACCCGCCACAAATACAGGGTCCACTGTACACACGGACAGAGCCTCCCCTGTATTTGCACGGCGTACACAACATACAACAGGATCACAACCACCATTCATTCATCACAAAACCACAACAACACAATGAGATTCATACAGCTAACAGTCCTTAAACCTGTATGAATCTAAGCAAGTTCTTAGGCGAGGGATGATGCGATGCACAAACAACAGATCATTCTAGAAAATTGCTCCTTACCCATAAGCTTTATTTTGAAATCCTAATCTCAAACATTCAAGAATTATTTGAAAACCGTTCCCCACACGAGAACTCTCTTTTAAAATCCCAAAAGTCGATCGATCAGAAATCCATTTGAAAACTGTTTCCCACGCGGAAAACATTATTTGAAAACGCTACCACGAGGGGTAGAAATCCAAGATATGCGATATAAGGCCATAATGAAAGATCTAAAAGCATCGACATCCAAAAAGTCTAAGCATGTATTCCACATATGAATGCTAAACCAAATCCACAAGATCTAAGCATGCAATCCACACATGAATGCTAAACTGAATCCACAAGATCTAAGCATGCAGAACAGAACATCCAAAATATAACTGTACCAAAACCATAACATGCTAGACAAAACAACCACAGTATAACTGAACCACATCCATAACTAACTGATAAAGGATAAGGGCGATAACCAAATCTGGAGAGAGAAGCCTCACAGGTCGGGACCTCTAGTACCACTAACTAGGCGTGCCTCGCTGCGTCCCGACTCTCACCACCCTGCTCACCTGAAAACAACAACGAGGGCGGGGGGTGAGAACTTGTAAACATGTCTCCCCTCCCAGTGGGTACCGCAAGCCGACGAAGGCGATGTGTACACACCGGCACGAGGGTCAACAAAAGATAGAAAGGTAAACAGTAGCACAAGTAAGTATGAGGCTGACATACAACTGAACAACTATGCTACTGTAAGCAACTAGTATATGCATCAATGGAGATAACCACAAAGTAAACTCAATCCATAGCCACCGGGACGTATCCCTGGCACTATCACAACCTGCTCAACTCTCGGCACATAAACCTTCTGGACGCACTGCATCAAGGCTCACGGGTCGGTCCCATACCCGACCCTTTTCCGGAAAAGAACACCCCAGGCGGTGGATTAGACCGCTGGTGTACGTGAAGTGCTAGAAGAGCTGTGACGATCGATGAGAATGCTCAATCCACAGAACGGCAACGAGCCGTGAAGCAACTGAAAAGCCAATATACGAGGATCGCTCGGAACAACAGGCGATCAACACCGACCAACAGGTCGTCTCAAGAATCAAGCAAACCACAACTACTCCACTATCCAAGCACACATAAGTAGAGTCAACGGGAGTCAAGTGAACTAATAACTGAAATGCAAGAGAAGGGATAGAAAGGTATCACCGTAGTCCACTGAACCGACTCCGGATCGAAGTACCCACCAGTAGGAAAGCTAGAGCCTAACACCGACGGCTATCGGGAACCGCGACAAGACCTACGAAAGACTCACAGGGTCAAGGTTCACCAAGTCGACACTAAACACATAGCTCTCACATCCTGAAACCGACGGATCGCCCGAAAACCCACCAGGACGATCCCGAAACCACGCTCGGGGTGCCACGAACACAAACGCACCCGAAACGGCTTCCCGGGTTCCCAAAAAATGCCGATTTGGCACCGGAACCCTTCGTCACTCATCCGCTGTCCTCGGAACTTAGGGACAGCGATGAGGAACAGCCAACGAGGCTAAATGACGAAGCCAAGTAACTCGCGAAAATAGCAAGTGAGCCGCACGAATAAAAACACGCGTTTCGCCGACTATTTCATCGAAAAATGTGTTGGAAATAAATTCGGATCTCCGCGAAGGGCGAAGGGGTTGGACAACCAGTCCACAGGGTCTCAAGGGTCATGCCCTTGCTGCCCGCAGTGTCGCAACGCTGCCACAATCATCAAAGTCCCAAAACAAGCAACAATTATGTACATAACAAGCAAAATTAAGGCCGTTCGAGCATTCCGTACGTCCGCACGACCTTCCGCAAGCACCAGAGAATAGGTAACGACGTAACGGAGGCCGTGCTCACAGCCCCACTACGACGATAAAGGGCGAACAGGGAAACGGCTCACCCAAACCGAAAACTAAGGTGAGCATGGTGATCAGCGTGTCGCCGCGATCATCGTGCTCACCTTTCCGAGCTTCGGGGGCAACAGGGAGCAAAAAATGCAAGGCATGCGGCCCAACCAAGCCAAAACTCAACCTTGGCCGGAGCAACCAGCTCCGGCCGGCGGGCGGCCGACATGCACGGCGCGCGGCGGCCAGGGTTGGATGCGGGGGAGGTGAGGAAGAGGGTGCTCACCTCAGCCGGTGGCAGGAAGCGGCGGCGGCGGCGCGGGGAGAGTGCCCACTCTAGGGTTGGCTAGGGCACGGCGGCGCGGCAACGGACGGCGACGGCGGCCGGCGGCGACGCGAGCACCGGCAAGAGGGGGTCGCCGGACGTCGAGATGCCGGTGACCGCGACAACAAAAACCCGGCGGCGGCGGCGGCGGCGGCGGAGGGTGCTCGGCCGCGGCTGCCTAGCTGCCCAGGTTGAGCCCGCGGCGGCTGCTACGGCGCTCCGGCGGCACGACGGCGGCCGGGGAGGAAGGCGACAGTGCCGGAGGTCCGGAGGGTGGCGGCGCGCACCCTCCAAGGCGGCGGGAGGCGGCGGCGGCTCGGGTCACCAACTCCCTGCCCGCAGCTGCCCTAGCAGCAGCTGCAGCAGCTCGGCGGCGCACGGCGGCGGCTCCCGGCGGCGGGGTAGGTCGCCGGCAGTCATGCCACCTCCGGGGAAGCACAGGCGTGGGTTCACCCAGGGTGCACACTGCCGGGAAGGAGAAGAAGGGGAAGAAGAAGGAGAAGAAGAAGAAAAGGGAGAGAGGGAGTTGGCCGGGGTTTGAGCCGGCCAGGGGTGGTCGGCGGCGGCCGGCGGAGCTCGGGGAGATGGCAGAGGAGCTGTGGAGAGGGGGTGGCACCTCTGGGAGCTGAGGGAGAAGAAGAAGGAAAGAGTTTACTCTCTCTCTCTCCACTCACACACACACACACAACATATACACACTTGTACATTTGCACAAAAGCCCCTGAAACAAAGAATATAACCTCAGGGTCCCTCACAGCAGGAACAAAATGCCCAAACACCCCTCCACATTCGAGCTCACACGAAACGGTGCGAGAAACAGGGTCCAGATCGCGAAACAATAATTGTACAATTCGACCTATCAGCGAAGAACTTGTGATATCTCTCGATCCGCTTGTCGCATGTCGAAACGGATCAAGCCATCGCGTTCAACACTGTCGAGACATCGAATCTACCATTTTGGATCGTCAGAAACGGACTCCGAATTGCGCCATTAGCCATTCTCTCTCCGCAACCAAAAACTTAAAACAATAAAAACCTAAATATAATACATATACATATATATATATATATATATATATATATATATATATATATATATATATATATATATATACATATATATATACGTATATATATACTTATACATATATATATACGTATACAGATACCAAAAAAAAGTAAAGGGAGGAAATACAGAATTCAAAATTCAAAAATAAAATTTTCAAAATTTGAATTCTCACATCACTCCCACCAAACAAGAAGTTTCGTCCCCGAAACTTACTCACACACCATCCGCAAACAATTGCGGGAACCAGTCTCGCAAAGCAGACTCCAACTCCCAAGTAGTCTCTCGCTCCTCGCGACTCGTCTACTGCACTCTCACATACAGAAAGCTCCGGTTCCTCAACTGCTTCACCTTGCGAGCCAAAAACCTCAAAGGAACCTCATCGTAGCTGAGCTCCTCCCTCAGCTGAACCGTCGTCGGGCTGATCACGTGAGAAGGGTCGGGGACGCACTTCCGAAGCACGGACACATGGAAGACATTGTGCACCCGAGCAAGACTAGGAGGAAGAGCTAACCGATAAGCCATTGGACCCATACGCTCAAGGATCACGAACGGTCCCACAAAACGCGGACTAAGCTTGCTCCGCAATCCGAACCGCTTGATCCCTCGAGATAGCGACACCCTGAGCAGCACATGCTCACCGACCTGAAACACTAGGTCACGTCGTTGCTGGTCCGCGTAGCTTTTCTGCCGGCTCTGCGCTGTCAGCAACCGCTGCCTCGCACTGCGAATCCTGGCCTCTGCGTCCTCCAACAGGTCAGGCCCGATCACTCGACGCTCATCCACGTCATCCCAACAGATCGGTGATCGACAACGACGTCCAAACAAAGCCTCGTATGGTGCCATCCCAATGCTCGCCTGGAAGCTATTGTTGTAGGCGAACTCCACCAAGGAAAGGTACTTGAACCAACCCTCTCCAAAAACCAAAACGCATGCCCGGAGCATATCCTCGAGAGTATGGAAGACTCGCTCCGACTGCCCATCACTCTAAGGGTGGTAAGCTGAGCTGAAGTAGAGCTTCGTTCCCAGAGCCTGCTGCAAACTCCTCCAGAACTGAGAAACGAAGCGAGAATCCCGATCAGAGACGATCGACACTGGCACTCCAAGCAGCCTGCCAATCTCATCCAAGTAGAGCTGCGCCAGTCGATCCCGAGACCAAGTCGTGTGTACCGGTAGGAAGTGAGCTACTTTCGTCAATCGGTCCACAAAAACCCAGATCGCAACATGACCTCGCTGAGAACGAGGCAACCCGGTGACGAAATCCATGGTGATCTACTCCCACTTCCATGCAGGTACAGGCAACGGTTGAAGCTTTCCTGCTGGTCGCTGATGCTCAGCCTTCACCTGCTGACCAATCAAACACTGAGCCACATACTGAGCCACGTCCATCTTCATGCCAGGCCACCAGAAACTCTGCTTCAAGTCGCGGTACATCTTCGTCCCTCCAGGATGAACGGTGTACGGCGACCGGTATGCCTCAGTCAAAAAATCTCGCCTCAAATCCGGATCACTGGGCACATACCTCCGTCCTCGAAAGCGAAGAGAACCATCTGCGTGGATCGTGAAGTCACCATCTCTGCCTTGCTCGGCATCTGCTCGCACTCTCTGCAAGTGCGGATCCATCAGCTGCCCACCGGAAATCTGATCAGACAAGGTGGGCTACACCACCAAAGTCAACAACTGTGCGGTAGCTCCATAAGGTAAAATCTCCAACTCTAGTCGACGAAACTCCACCACCAATCGCTCCTGGTCGGTGATCATGAGAGACAGCTCTGCCGAAGGCTGCTTCCGGCTAAAGGCGTCCGCCACGACGTTCGCCTTGCCCGGATGATACTGGATGGAGATGTCGTAATCCTTCAAAAGCTCAAGCCACCGTCTCTTTCTGAGGTTTAGCTCCTTGAAGAGGTACTTCAGACTCTACTGATCCGTGAACATCTCACAATGCGCTCCGTACAGGTAGTGTCTCCAAAGCTTGAGAGCAAACACCACTGCTGCTAACTCGCGATCGTGCGCCAGATAGTTCTTCTCGTAGTCCATCAACTGGCGCGAAGCATACGCGATGACCTTCTCTTGCTGTATGAGCATGCACCCCAATTCTATCTGAGACGCATCGCAGTAGACCACAAAATTCTCACCAGGCTGCGGCAATGCTAAGATAGGGGCACGAGTCAAACTGTCCTTCAGCTCCTGGAAGCTCATCTGACAAGCGGGAGTCTACAGAAACTTCACGCCCTTCCTCGTCAGCTTGCTCAAAGGGGCGGCGATTTTTGAGAAACCCTCAACAAATCGCCGGTAATAACTCGCCAAGCCGAGGAAGCTCCTAATCTCCGCCACAGAAGTCGGAACAGGCCAATCCACCACAGGGTCCACCTTCCTTGGGTCCACCGCTATACCAGACTGCGTCACGACGTGACCCAAGAAAGAAACTTCTCGAATAGATCAGTATGTCGTCAAAGAAGACTACGACAAATTGATCCAAGAACTGCCGAAAAAAAAACCCTGTTCATCAAATCCATAAAAGCTGCCGGGGCGTTCGTCAAACCGAACGGCATAACCGTGAACTCGTAGTGCCCGTAACGAGTCCGAAAGACCGTCATGCCACGCCCTCGGCCTTGATCTTCTGCTGAAGATAACCTGGCTGCAGATCAATCTTCGAGAGTACCGAGGCTCCCTGGAGCCGGTCGAAGAGATCGTAAATCCGCGGTAGAGGGTACTAAATCTTCACCGTCATCTCGTTGAGCTCGAACTCACAATCAAACCAAGACTGCACAAAAGTCGCAACGAAAACCTAGTACGCAAACACATGCACAGAGACCTCGGAGCCAACAACCAGGCTCCCGTCATCCGATCACCAAGGCACCAAAACTCAACCGGAGTCATACCATCCGCAGTGATGGCAAATCAACTGCGCAAAACCACTCCAAGATCAGCTCAAGGCTCACTACGTGATCAGGGATGACCACAACACAGCTTTCCCGCAAGACGACGCAGAGAGAATGTCTTGCAAGAGAAAGCACCGACCCAATCCTGACAGTCCCAAAAGGGATAGGGTATTTCGTTCTAACTTTTGACACTACGTTGTCTGCAGCCAACGTACTTATCAAAAGAAAAATGAAATATCCGCAAATCAAATGCCGACAACAAGTTGGTAACACCACAAAGGTACCGGTCAACCAACTCCAAAGCTGGACAAAAATCACGAAAGAATCACCGAATTAACGGGAAACAGCAAACCGACCCACAAAACAAGGTCTGCTCTGAGCCAACTCCCTAGGAGTCTTCGGCTTCCAACAACAAACCTGTAGTACACTAAATTTCAGTGCATCGTACTGAACTTCTACAAATTGTAGAGTTCTAGTGAGAAAATGGCATAAGAGGATATATGTGAGGCTTTGGCCAAGTTCGGGACTGCGCGAAGTGTTTTCGGCGCAATTGAGGCACGAAAATGAACTTCGAGAAGTTAAAAACTGCGAACTTGGGAAGTCTGCACTGGATTCCGGTATGTGAACTCCAATACCGGAATTGGAGCTTGTTGTACCGGTATGTGAAATGGTATACCGGAATGCTGTGTTAAAATCGAGAAACCCAGCTCTCGGGTTTGCGGAATTCTCCGGGGTATACCGGTATGAGAAATGGTATACCGGTATACAATGTGCGAAACAGTGAGACCAGCTCTCGGGATTCTGCAGGATTCCTGAGGTATACCGGTATGCATATGCGCATACCGGTATACAATGTCCAGATTTTGGCTGGTTGTTGTGTTGTTTGTGGAGAGGGGCATTTTGGTCTTTTCACATACGTGGGGGTATTAGAAAGGCTGGGAACACCCCCCTTTCTCAGAGATCATCTTCTCCACTTCTCTTCTCCATCTCTCCCACTTTCTCTCTCTAGAGATCTCTCCAAAATTTGGAGAAAAGGTGGATTGATCTTGGAAAAAGCTTCCAAAGGAGAAAAGAAGCTTCTTGGTGCAAGAAGGAGCTTGGGGATTTCGTGATTAAGGTTAGTACCTCACGATTTGGGACCTTGGATTTAATTATTTGAAATGAGGTTTTTGGGAACCCTTGGCAATCTAAACCACAAATGGTGGGTGTTTGGCCATGAAATCTAGGGTTTGGCTTGCATGCATGCAAACCCTAGGTAGAATGAGGGCTTTTGCAATGTGAGGTTCTAAAAATATTTGGACCTTCGATAATTGCAATTGAGGCTTAGGAAATCATGTTGGAGCACTTGATTTCATATATTGAGTTGATTTTAGGGTTCGTAACGAACCGTTTTCTTGTAGAAGCTTGGGTTGAAGCAAGAACTCTAGGCTTGGATACTTAGGAGCTTGAAGAATACCAAGATTTGAAAGCTCTTGAGGTGGGTTTGTGTTTACCGAAGTGATTAGGTCACTTCCATGTCTAGGGTAATTATCCATTTAAAAATAAAATGGTATGTATTGAAAACCCTAGCAATTTGCATGTTGGCAAAGGTAAAATCATGATAGGTAGAACAATGAACTCCTATTGCATGATGGATATTTCAAGTACAATTCAATTATTGATACTTGTTGCATGGTTGCATGTGAGATTTAAACCTAGTGTTATTGAACATAGGTTGGAACATGTGAGATTTAAACCTAGTGTTGTTGAACATAGGTTGGAACATGTGATATTGAAACCTAGTGTCATTGAACATAGGTTGGACATGTGATTGGAACCTAGAGTCATGGAACCTAGGTTGGCAATGAGAAAGTAAGCCTAGTGTTATCAAACATAGGCGAGACTTAGTGACTTGAACCTAAGATCATGAGACTTAGGTTGGCAAGTGAAAAAGTGAACAACGGGATGTGCGACGATTTTGCTATCCCGGGTAGGCGACGATTTCGCTACCATGCCATGAGTTGGCCGTATTGAGACGGGATGTGCGACGATTTTGCTATCCCGGGTAGGCGACGATTTCGCTACCATGCCTTGAGTTGGCCGTACCGACACGGGATGTGCGACGAGTTTGCAATCCCGGGTAGGCGACGATTTCGCTACCTCGCCTTGAGTTGGCGGTGTCGAGAGGGGATGTGCGACGAGGTTGCTATCCCGGGTATGCGACGATTTCGCTACCCATGCCATGCAGTGGCCGTGTTGAGACGGGGTAAGCAACGATTTTGCTATCCCGAGTAGGCGACGATTTCGCTACTCGAACTCGGAGGTGACAATGTCACTCCTTGGATGTTGGAACAATTATGGTGAGACGGCGATTCCGAAACCATAAGTAAATGACAAGTAAATGAACTTAGTCATTGTGAGACATAGGATGAACCTAGGAGAGAATGATAAATTATATTTCATTTGGTTGCATCATTTATGTTTATTTACAAGCATGTAAATAATTGTTGCATAGTTATATATAATCTAACTTATGCATATGGTGTTTCTTTGGACCTGGTGGGTCGAGCTCCTCTCTTGGGTGGCCTTACCCACTGGGAACTATGTTTATAGTTCTCACCCCCCATTTTCCAGGTCCTTCCGCGAGTGAGGCGGCGGAGCGAGGCAAGGGTTTGGCTCTTTAGATAGCGGCCCTTCCATTTTGGTGACACATAGAGTGTACCCCTAGTTTTGGACTACGACAGCATAGGGGATTTTCATTATATGTATGAAATTGTTTATTCCATTGTCTTGAGAACATAATGTATGGAATGAAAAGGAAAGAAAAGAAAAATTTGGACATGTATATTGTGCCATGTGATGTAATAGAAGTAGAACTTCTTTATGTTGATGCTTTCCTTGTGCAACTCTTGTACTCCGTTCCTAGTTGGAACATTGTGGATAAGCTTGTGTTGTGACGCCTTTGGCGGATAGGAAAGACACTATCCGTTCGGCGGGTCTGGTGCATGCGCTCGTGCGGTTATCCTTTCCACCTAGTTGGTGTTTAAGGACCCGGCGGGGCGTGACAGACTGAGGTGGTATCAGAGCGTAGAAAAGGTCTAGGTTGACCTAAGAACCCTAGGATGGAAATGACCCTAGGAGTGTAGGCTCGTGAGTGACGAGATCTTTGATGTGGCGAAAGATAAGAAATTGGGTTATGTCCTTATGTCTCTAGTTGGAAATAGAGGTAGATTCGAGGTGTGTCTTATTCTTCACCAAGTGTGTTCGTGTTGGCGGCCGACAACATGAAAACCAAGTGAGGGGAATAAGGACCCTTGTGTGACTTTCGCCTAGATTGGGTTAACGTTTATTTTCATGAAATGTTATGTCGCAAATGACTTTGGATGTCACGAAATGACCAAAGTCGTTGTGTTTTCAGGAGATAATGGTACGTGGTCGGCCTCCTGCGAAGACCGGGCCCGGAGGATCGGGCGCGGCTCCCGAACGACTCGGGGAGGGCGAGAACTCGGGTCTTCGTAATGAGTTGACCGAGTTGATGGGCGTGGTTCGGCAACAGGCCGAAGCCATGCAACGACAGGAGGAGCAAATTAAAAGGCTCCAGGATGAGATGGCGCAGCAAGCGGCTGCGATTCGGGAGGAGAGGACGGGAGTACCTCCGGCCTCTGCTTTGGCACCGGTCGAGGAGGTGACACCGGCGCCGGCCGTGGTGCCACCTGCGCCACCGGTTGTGGCCGAGGGGTCGGGTGCCCCTATACCCGATTCCGACATGGAGGATGCGGAGCGAGAGCGCGCACTTGCGGCTCTCATGAGGTTCAAGAAGTTCAACCCGCCTATCTTTAACGGGGAGAACGTGGATCCATGGGATGTAGAGACATGGATCGATGCTGTGGAAACGCTCTTCGAGGATCTTTATACCTTGGAGAGAGACAAAGTGCATCTCGCCGTTCATTGTTTAGAGCGATCGGCGAAGGTGTGGTGGAAGGGAGTCCGACGGGATAGACTCTCTAGCCTTCCGCCACCGTCGTGGGAAGAGTTTCGGGGTATGGTGTTCGCCACCTATTTCCCCGATAGCGAGAAAAGGAAACTGCAAGAAAGGTTCCGTAAGTTGAAACAAGGGAACCGCACCGTGCGCGAGTACGAGAGGGAGTTCTCGTACATTATAAATTGCGTACCGCACGTTGTCCGCGGAGAGTTGGACAAGGTCGATTGCTTCGTGCGCGGACTTCGACCGAAAATCTTTAGGGCGGTTCACGCCCTTAAGCTTAAGACCTTTGCGGAGGTCTTGGACCGTGCTCTTTGGGTGGAGCACGGGAATGCATGTGCGCGCGAGGAGCGCGAGTCTTGGGAGAAAGAAAAGGAAAAAGAGAAGGGAAAGAAGCGACCGGCGGGTGGCTCGGGAGGGCAGTCTAGCTCTAAGCGGCCCCCGAAGCACTCGCAGTCGCAAAACCAATCGCGGGGGTTCCGACGGAATCGACCCGCAACCCAGTACCCGATTTGTAGCGGCCCCCACCACTCTCAGCAGTGTGACTATCGTGAGGGCCGGTGCTACAAGTGCGGACAGCAAGGGCATATGCGGTACAATTGCCCGATGGATGATGGCCGAGTACCGTCGTCGGCATCGGCATTTGCATCGCCGAGACAGCTCGCGGGCATCCCACCCGCGGCGATGTCGGCAGGCCGTGCACAGCCGCCGAGACCAGTGGAGGGCCAGCGGCCAGCGCCCAGTGGTCGGGTATTCGCCTCTCAGGTGGAGGAGCCTTCTGCCCAGGATGACGTTGTGGCAGGTATTGTGTTAATTAAAAGCATTCGATGTAGAGCTTTGTTTGATACTGGTGCATCGCATTCATTCATTGCTCGATCTTTTGCTATTGCACATGGAATAGAAATTATAGATGCCACGCATGCAAGAACTGTGCAAGTACCTGAACACACTTTTTGTATACATCACGTGTGTATGGATTGCCCCATGAGGGTTGAGAACTGGATCATGCCAGCTGATTTGCTGGTATTAAATCGAATGAATGAATATGATTTGATCCTAGGAATGGATTGGCTCTCGAGGTATCATGCTACTATCGATTGTAAGAGCCGGATAGTGAGGTTTAGAGAACCCGGGCACAAAGAGTTTGTATACCATGGGTGTAAGAGTTCGCTCTTTGCTTCAATGGTGTCCACGTCGCAAGCAAGGAAGCTTATTGCTAGTGGATGCATTGCCTACTTGGCGACGGTAGTGGATGACCGAAAGGAAGTGTTGGGACTTGAGGACATTCCTATAGTCCAAGAGTTTCCGGATGTGTTTCCGGCGGAGTTGCCCGGAATGCCACCGGACCGGGAAATAGATCTTGTGGTCGATTTGCTCCCGGGTACGACGCCGATCTCTAAGGCCCCGTACAGGATGGCACCCGCGGAACTGAAGGAATTGAAAGCACAATTGCAAGATTTAATGGACAAGGGTTTCGTAAAGCCAAGTGTGTCGCCTTGGGGAGCCCCTGTTCTATTTGTGCGGAAAAAGGATGGTTCGCTGCGGTTATGTGTAGATTACCGCGAGTTGAATAAAGTGACCGTCAAGAATAAGTACCCGTTACCCCGAATTGATGACTTGTTCGATCAGTTACAAGGGTCTCGGGTGTACTCAAAGATTGATTTGCAATCCGGTTATCACCAATTGAAGATCAAACCGGAGGATGTGCATAAGACCGCGTTTAGAACGCGGTATGGACATTATGAATTCACGGTTATGCCTTTCGGGCTTACTAATGCCCCGGCAGCGTTCATGGATTTAATGAGCCGTGTGTTCAAACCACTATTGGATCAATTTGTGGTTGTGTTCATAGATGATATTCTTGTCTACTCTCGGAGTGAAGAGGAACATAGAGAGCACCTGAGAATTGTGCTTCAAGTTCTTCGAGAGAACAAGTTATTCGCTAAATTGAAAAAGTGCGAATTCTGGATCCGTGAGGTCGCTTTCTTGGGTCACGTAATTTCTGCAGGAGGAGTATCTGTGGACCCTATGAAAGTAGAGGCAGTCAAGGATTGGCCTCGCCCGACCAATGTCACGGAAATACGAAGCTTTTTGGGTCTTGCGGGATACTATCGACGGTTCGTGGAGGGATTTTCAAAAATCTCCGGTCCACTAACGCGTCTTACACGCAAGGGAGCCAAATATGTTTGGAGCGAAGAATGCGACCAAAGCTTTAAGGAGCTAAAGGAAAGGTTGACTTCGGCTCCGGTACTCGCCTTGCCGATTGCAGGGGAGGGTTTTGTGGTGTATAGTGATGCATCACATCGTGGTCTTGGGTGTGTGCTTATGCAAAGAGGACAAGTAATAGCATATGCCTCTCGACAGCTGAAGAGCTATGAGCAGAATTACCCCACCCACAACTTAGAGCTTGCGGCAGTGGTCTTCGCACTCAAGTTGTGGAGACACTACTTGTACGGGGAGCATTGTGAGGTTTACACGGATCACAAAAGCTTAAAGTATTTATTCACTCAAAAGGAGTTGAATTTGAGGCAGCGGAGGTGGTTGGAGTTGATAAAAGATTACGACTTGACCATCTTGTACCACCCCGGTAGAGCCAATGTGGTGGCCGATGCGCTCAGTAGAAAGTCCGTGGAAAACTTCGCAATTGAGATGACGGGACAAATGCCGTTAATCAAGGAAATGGGCCGGTTTGACTTGGAGATCGTGGCCCCGGGCGTCCCCGCTAGACTTATGAATCTCGAGATATGGCCGACCTTGTTGGAGCAAATAAAAGAAAAGCAATCCGGTGATCCGGAACTCCAAAAGGTGCGGGGTGCTATCGAGAGCGGGCGCGCCGGTGATTATCATGTAGATTCGAAAGGCGCAATTCGATTTCGAAATCGATTGTGCGTGCCGAAAGTTGAGGACATTCGTAGGGAGATCTTGAAAGAAGCTCACACTTCTCCCTATGCGATTCACCCGGGCGGCACCAAAATGTATAAGGACCTCAAATTGCATTATTGGTGGCCGGGGATGAAACTTGATGTTGGACGCTTCGTGGCACAATGCTTAGTATGCCAACAAGTAAAGGCCGAGCGCCGCTTTCCGGCGGGAAAGTTACAAGGATTGCCCATTCCGGTTTGGAAGTGGGAGAATATCGCGATGGATTTTGTTGTGGGCTTACCTCGATCGCTAGGTGGCCACGATGCGATATGGGTGGTGGTGGATCGTTTGTCAAAGTCGGCACACTTTTTGCCAATCCACACTTGGTCGGGAGACAAGTTAGCACAAGTCTACCTGGACGAGATTGTGCGATTGCACGGGGTCCCGACCTCGATAGTTTCAGATCGAGATCCCCGTTTCACATCGCATTTTTGGAAAAGCTTGCAAGAAGCTTTGGGTACACGGCTCGATTTCAGTTCAGCATTTCATCCTCAAACTGACGGTCAATCGGAAAGGACAATTCAGATTTTGGAGGATATGCTACGAGCGTGTGTGTTGGACTTCAAAGGTGCGTGGCCTACTCATTTGCCGATGGCTGAGTTCGCTTATAATAATATCTATCAATCTAGCATCGGAATGGCACCTTTTGAGGTTTTGTATGGAAGAAAATGCCGCTCTCCTATTCATTGGAGTGAAGTCGGCGAGAGAAGGGTCTTAGGACCGGACGTGTTGCGTGAAGCGGAGGAAAAGGTCCGCTTGGCACGCGAACGCTTATCGACGGCGCAATCTAGACAAAAGAGTTATGCGGATCGGCGTCGACGAGATTTGGAGTTCGCGGTAGGAGACCGCGTCTTCTTGAAAGTATCACCCATGAGAGGGGTGAAGCGATTTGGTGTTCGGGGTAAGTTGAGTCCCCGTTACATTGGACCTTATGAGGTTTTGGAACGTGTGGGATCCGTGGCATATCGGCTAGCCTTGCCGCCGAAACTTGCGGGGATACATAATGTGTTTCATGTATCGACCCTCCGCAAGTATGTGTATGATCCGGCGCACGTCCTCGAGTATGTGCCTATGGAGCTTCATGAGGATATGACTTATGAAGAGTTTTCCTTGTGTATCATGGATCGCGAGGTGAAAAGTTTGAGGAACCGTGAAATTCCTTATGTAAAGGTACAATGGACGAATCACGGTGAGCGCGAGGCTACATGGGAATTGGAAAGCTCGATGAAAGAGCGGTTTTCTTACCTCTTCGCTGAGTCCAGCTGAGGTATGATTTTAGTTTCGCGGCCGAAACTCTCTTTAAGGGGGGTGGAATGTAGTACACTGAATTTCAGTGCATCGTACTGAACTTCTACAAATTGTAGAGTTCTAGTGAGAAAATGGCATAAGAGGCTATATGTGAGGCTTTGGCCAAGTTCGGGACTGCGCGGAGTGTTTTCGGCGCAATTGAGGCGTGAAAATGAACTTCGAGAAGTTAAAAACTGCGAACTTGGGAAGTCTGCACTGGATTCCGGTATGTGAACTCCAATACCGGAATTGGAGCTTGTTGTACCAGTATGTGAAATGGTATACCGGAATGCTGTGTTAAAACCGAGAAACCCAGCTCTCGGGTTTGCGGAATTCTCCGGGGTATACCGGTATGAGAAATGGTATACCGGTATACAATGTACGAAACGGTGAGACCAGCTCTCGGGATTCTGCAGGATTCCTGAGGTATACCGGTATGCATATGCGCATACCGGTATACAATGTCCAGATTTTGGCTGGTTGTTGTGTTGTTTGTGGAGAGGGGCATTTTGGTCTTTTCACATGCGTGGGGGTATTAGAAAGGCTGGGAACACCCCCCTTTCTCAGAGATCATCTTCTCCACTTCTCCTCTCCATCTCTCCCACTTTCTCTCTCTAGAGATCTCTCCAAAACTTGGAGAAAAGGTGGATTGATCTTGGAAAAAGCTTCCAAAGGAAAAAAGAAGCTTCTTGGTGCAAGAAGGAGCTTGGGGATTTCGTGATTAAGGTTAGTACCTCACGTTTTGGGTTCAAACCTTGGATTTAATCCTTTGAAATGAGATTTTTGGGAACCCTTGGCAATCTAAACCACAAATGGTGGGTGTTTGGCCATGAAATCTAGGGTTTGGCTTGCATGCATGCAAACCCTAGGTAGAATGAGGGCTTTTGCAATGTGAGGTTCTAAAAATATTTGGACCTTCGATAATTGCAATTGAGGCTTAGGAAATCATGTTGGAGCACTTGATTTCATATATTGAGTTGATTTTAGGGTTCGTAACGAACCGTTTTCTTGTAGAAGCTTGGGTTGAAGCAAGAACTCTAGGCTTGGATACTTAGGAGCTTGAAGAATACCAAGATTTGAAAGCTCTTGAGGTGGGTTTGTGTTTACCGAAGTGATTAGGTCACTTCCATGTCTAGGGTAATTATCCATTTAAAAATAAAATGGTATGTATTGAGAACCCTAGCAATTTGCATGTTGGCAAAGGTAAAATCATGATAGGTAGAACAATGAACTCCTATTGCATGATGGATATTTCAAGTACAATTCAATTATTGATACTTGTTGCATGGTTGCATGTGAGATTTAAACCTAGTGTTATTGAACATAGGTTGGCACATGTGAGATTTAAACCTAGTGTTGTTGAACATAGGTTGGAACATGTGAGATTGAAACCTAGTGTCATTGAACATAGGTTGGACATGTGATTGGAACCTAGAGTCATGGAACCTAGGTTGGCAATGAGAAAGTAAGCCTAGTGTTATCAAACATAGGCGAGACTTAGTGACTTGAACCTAAGATCATGAGACTTAGGTTGGCAAGTGAAAAAGTGAACAACGGGATGTGCGACGATTTTGCTATCCCGGGTAGGCGACGATTTCGCTACCATGCCATGAGTTGGCCGTATTGAGACGGGATGTGCGACGATTTTGCTATCCCGGGTAGGCGACGATTTCGCTACCATGCCGTGAGTTGGCCGTACTGACATGGGATGTGCGACGAGTTTGCAATCCCGGGTAGGCGACGATTTCGCTACCTCGCCTTGAGTTGGCGGTGTCGAGAGGGGATGTGCGACGAGGTTGCTATCCCGGATATGCGACGATTTCGCTACCCATGCCATGCAGTGGCCGTGTTGAGACGGGGTAAGCGACGATTTTGCTATCCCGAGTAGGCGACGATTTCGCTACTCGAACTCGGAGGTGACAATGTCACTCCTTGGATGTTGGAACAATTATGGTGAGACGGCGATTCCGAAACCATAAGTAATTGACAAGTAAATGAACTTAGTCATTGTGAGACATAGGATGAACCTAGGAGAGAATGATAAATTATATTTCATTTGGTTGCATCATTTATGTTTATTTACAAGCATGTAAATAATTGTTGCATAGTTATATATAATCTAACTTATGCATATGGTGTTTCTTTGGACCTGGTGGGTCGAGCTCCTCTCTTGGGTGGCCTTACCCACTGGGAACTATGTTTATAGTTCTCACCCCCCATTTTCCAGGTCCTTCCGCGAGTGAGGCGGCGGAGCGAGGCAAGGGTTTGGCTCTTTAGATAGCGGCCCTTCCATTTTGGTGACACATAGAGTGTACCCCTAGTTTTGGACTACGACAGCATAGGGGATTTTCATTATATGTATGAAATTGTTTATTCCATTGTTTTGAGAACATAATGTATGGAATGAAAAGGAAAGAAAAGAAAATTTTGGACATGTATATTGTGCCATGTGATGTAATAGAAGTAGAACTTCTTTATGTTGATGCTTTCCTTGTGCAACTCTTGTACTCCGTTCCTAGTTGGAACATTGTGGATAAGCTTGTGTTGTGACGCCTTGGGCGGATAGGAAAGACTCTATCCGCTCGGCGGGTCTGGTGCATGCGCTCGTGCGGTTATCCTTTCCACCTAGTTGGTGTTTAAGGACCCGGCGGGGCGTGACAAAACCGACGTCAAACGCGGTGAGACCTCCAACAACAACTAGGAAGATCTCGCGACAGCACGAAAGCCTACAAATACCACCAGAAATCCCAAGACATACCAATTAAGGCGTTAGGATAGCCGCAAACCATGTAGGCACCAACAAAAACCCGACACCCAACAGTGTCCACTCAGTCTAGTACATGTCAGTTTGACGCAAGTACTAGCTAAAGATCTAAAGACCAACACTGACGATTCCACTAGCAATACGTCAGTGGGGTAGGCTTCACCCCCCTACCCAATAAAACAGAGAAGGTAGCACTAAAGTTGCGGTCGAAATCGCTCAAAGCACCGTCTCCGTAGAGACGCTCGCAGTGGCCCTCGTGCTCTACACGGAAAGTGGGGCCAGGGCAAGAACAGCCCAAACGACACACAGATCCACCAAGTGACGTCACCTAGCCCGATAGGGCCACCACCTGCCAAAGAGTGGTTACGCAAAGGGGAAAACACCCTGCCACTTGGTATCTGTCTGGTACTCCACACCACTTCTAGAAGGAGCACGAGTCTGCGAACAAGGGCGGATCGAACCTCAGGAAATCCGCCAATCGCGCTCGGACGTGGCCACCATCCCCAATCTCGGGGTCGGCGTCCACACGCGAAACAGCCGATGTAGTCGCTGTCGTCGTCGCGATCGTGGCCACAACGGCGTGGGTGCCACAGGAGGGTCTGCAGTCATCGGGGCACTCGGCAGAGAAGGAGGAGGGGCTGGAGCGGCAGTCGCCGTAGCCTGCTGCTACAAAAACTGCCGGAACATGCCGGAACATGCCGGAGAGGGTCGTCAGCTGACCCCTCGCCTCGGCCTCAAGCACACAGGGTACGATCTACATCAGGCTGTCCGCCTCCTGCCAGCTCCTTACTCGAACCAGCCGCAATAGCCTGAATCTGAACACCTGCAGACGGCTCCGCAAGCGCATGCCCACCACCACGACCAGAACGGGGAGGTCTACCACGACCACAAGCCATCTGTAAAACACAGAAACCTGCGCAAGAGAAAGGGGTCGGCAACTCCCACAAAACACAAGCCGAAAACAAACCCCCTCGAACTCGCGTACCTATACATCTTAGGTCTTCCTATGGGTCAGCCTAACCAATGGTTCAGTTACAAGTTTATTAATGAATGAGTGTTTGTACCCTTTACGCTCTGATACCATCTTAATCTGTCACGCCCCGGGCTAGTTATGGAAGCGGAAAATACGCGCCATTTTTTTTTAAAAGCCTAGCCCGCGCCACGTACAGACCCGCCACAAATACAGGGTCCACTGTACACACGGACAGAGCCTCCCCTGTATTTGCACGGCGTACACAACATACAACAGGATCACAACCACCATTCATTCATCACAAAACCACAACAACACAATGAGATTCATACAGCTAACAGTCCTTAAACCTGTATGAATCTAAGCAAGTCCTTAGGCGAGGGATGATGCGATGCACAAACAACAGATCATTCTAGAAAATTGCTCCTTACCCATAAGCTTTATTTTGAAACCCTAATCTCAAACATTCAGGAATTATTTGAAAACCGTTCCCCACACGAGAACTCTCTTTTAAAATCCCAAAAGTCGATCGATCGGAAATCCATTTGAAAACTGTTTCCCACGCGGAAACCTTTATTTGAAAACGCTACCACGAGGGGTAGAAATCCAAGATATGCGATATAAGGCCATAATGAAAGATCTAAAAGCATCGACATCCAAAAAGTCTAAGCATGTATTCCACATATGAATGCTAAACCAAATCCATAAGATATAAGCATGCAATCCACACATGAATGCTAAACTGAATCCACAAGATCTAAGCATGCAATCCACACATGAATGCTAAACTGAATCCACAAGATCTAAGCATGTAGAACAGAACATCCAAAATATAACTGTACCAAAACCATAACATGCTAGACAAAATAACCACAGTGTAACTGAACCACATCCATAACTAACTGATAAAGGATATGGGTGATAACCAAATCTGGAGAGAGAAGCCTCACAGGTCGGGACCTCTAGTACCACTAACTAGGCGTGCCTCGCTGCGTCCCGACTCTCACCACCCTGCTCACCTGAAAACAACAACGAGGGCGGGGGGTGAGAACATGTAAACATGTCTCCCCTCCCAGTGGGTACCGCAAGCCGACGAAGGCGAGGTGTACACACCGGCACGAGGGTCAACAAAAGATAGAAAGGTAAACAGTAGCACAAGTAAGTATGAGGCTGACATACAACTGAACAACTATGCTACTGTAAGCAACTAGTATATGCATCAATGGAGATAACCACAAAGTAAACCCAATCCATAGCCACCGGGACGTATCCCTGGCACTGTCACAACCTGCTGAACTCTCGGCACATAAACCTTCTGGACGCACTGCATCAAGGCTCACGGGTCGGTCCCATACCCGACCCTTTTCCGGAAAAGAACACCCCCAGGCGGTCGATCAGACCGCTGGTGTACGTGAAGTGCTAGAAGAGCTGTGACGATCGATGCGAATGCTCAATCCACAGAACGGCAATGAGCCGTGAAGCAACTGAAAAGCCAATATACGAGGATCGCTCGGAACAACAGGCGATCAACACCGACCAACAGGTCGTCTCAAGAATCATGCAAACCACAACTACTCTACTATCCAAGCACACATAAGTAGAGTCAACGGGAGTCAAGTGAACTAATAACTGAAATGCAAGAGAAGGGATAGAAAGGTATCACCGTAGTCCACTGAACCGACTCCGGATCGAAGTACCCACCTGTAGGAAAGCTAAAGCCTAACACCGACGGCTCTCGGGAACCACGACAAGACCTACGAAAGACTCACAGGGTCAAGGTCCACCAAGTTGACACTAAACACATAGCTCTCACATCCCGAAACCGACGGATCACCCGGAAACTCGCCGAGACGATCCCAAAACCACGCTAAGCCCCACAGGGGTACCAATGGCCAAACCAAGTCCTCCGCTGTCCCCAAACACACCAAAATAGAGTGGCGGGACAGCGAGCACAAGCTCGGGGTGCCACGAACACAAACGCACCCGAAACGACTTCCCGGGTTCCCAAAAAATGCCGATTTGGCACCGGAACCCTTCGTCACTCATCCGCTGTCCTCGAAACTTCGGGACAGTGATGAGGAACAGCCAACGAGGCTAAATGACGAAGCCAAGTAACTCGCGAAAATAGCAAGTGAGCCGCACGACTAAAAATACGCGTTTCGCCGACTATTTCATCGAAAAATGCGTCGGAAATAAATCCGGATCTCCGCGAAGGGCGAAGGGGTTGGACAACCAGTCCACAGGGTCTCAAGGGTCATGCCCTTGCTGCCCGCAGCGTCGCAACGCTGCCACAATCATCAAAGTCCCAAAACAAGCAATAATTATGTACATAACAAGCAAAATTAAGGCCGTTCGAGCATTCCGTACGTCCGCACGACCTTCCGCAAGCACCAGCAGATAGGTAACAACGTAACGGAGGCCGTGCTCACAGCCCCACAGCGACAGAACCAGTCGCAAGCACATAAAACCCATAAAAACAATGTTCACATGCGATAAAATTGCGCGATAAAGGCCGACCAGCGAAACGGCTCACCCAAACAAAAAACTAAGGTGAGCATGGTGATCAACGCGTCGCCACGATCATCGTGCTCACCTTCCCGAGCTTCGGGGGCAAAAGGGAGCAAAAAATACAAGGCATGCGGCCCAACCAAGCCAAAACTCAACCTTGGCCGGAGCAACCAGCTCTGGCCGGCGGCCGGCCGACATGCACGGTGCGCGGCGGCCAGGGTTGGATGCGGGGGAGGTGAGGAAGAGGGTGCTCACCTCAGCCGGCGGCGGCGGCGCGGAGAGAGTGCCCACTCTCGGGTTGGCTAGGGCACGGCGGCGCGGCAACAGACGGCGACGGCGGCCGGCGGCGACGCGAGCACCGGCAAGAGGGGGTCGCCGGACGTCGAGATGCCGGTGACCACGACAACAAAAACTCGGCGGCGGCGACGGCGGAGGGTGCTCGGCCGCGGCTGCCCTAGCTGCCCAGGTTGAGCCTGCGGCGGCTGCTACGGCGCTCCGGCAGAACGACGGCGGTCGAGGAGGAAGGCGACGGCGCCGGAGGTCCGAAGGGTGGCGGCGCGCACCCTCCAATGCGGCGGGAGGCGGCGGCGGCTCGGGTCACCAACTCCCTGCCCGCAGCTGCCCTAGCAGTAGCTCGGCGGCTCCCGGCGGCGGGGCTGGTCGTCGGCAATCGTGCCACCTCCGTGGAAGCACAGGCGTGGGTTCACCCAGGGTGCACACTGCCGGGAAGGAGAAGAATGAGAAGGAGAAGAAGAAGAAAAGGGAGAGAGGGAGTTGGCTGGGGTTTGCACCGGCCAGGGGTGGTCGGCGGCGGCCGGCGGAGCTCGGGGAGATGGCAGAGGAGCTGGGGAGAGGGGGTGGCACCTCCGGGAGCTGAGGGAGAAGAAGAAGGAAAGAGTTTACTCTCTCTCTCCACTCACACACACACACAACATATACACACTTGTACATTTGCACAAAAGCACCTCAAACAAAGAATATAACCTCAATTCGACATTCGAGCTCACGCAAAACGGTGCGAGAAACAGGGTCCAGATCGCGAAACAATAATTGTTCAATTCGACCTCTAAGCGAAGAACTTGCGATATCTCTTGATCCACCCGTCGCATGTCAAAACGGATTGCGCCATCGCGTTTAGCACTGCCGAGACATCGAATCTACCATTTTGGATCGTCAAAAACGGACTCCGAATTGCGCCATTAGCCATTCTCTCTCCGCAACCAAAAACTTAAAACAACAAAAACCTAAATACAATACATATACATATATATATATAAACTTATACATATATATATACGTATACAGATACCAAAAACACAGTAAAGGGAGGAAATACAGAATTCAAAATTCAAAAATAAATTTTTCAAAATTCGAATTCTCACAGTAGGAGACATAGAAGGAGTTCACCCATTTTGGTGAAGTCGAACCCACCGGATAACTATCGAAACCTCGTTCGTTTCTCCAACGAATTTGCCCCATAAACTTCTTATGCCCCAAGAAAAATTTTCAAGGGGTTACAAGCTTCTAGGAAGTTTACCACGAAATTCATCAAAAATCACATAGAAAATGAGTGAAAATTACCTTAGCCCAAGAAAAACTTGACCAAGCTCCAATCTAAAGCAATGGGGCTTCAATTCCAACCTATAAGAGTGTTCTACACTCATCAATTCCATCCCAAAAACTCCCAATCAAAAAGCACTAGGTTTCTACCAAAAATTCTTGCAATTCATACAATAGAAGGTGCTAGAATGCTACTAACCTCAAACCAAGCTCCAATCCAAGCTAAAAGATGCTAGGGTTGAAGCTCAAGTCTTCAAACTACTCTCCTCTTCAAGCTTGAGTTCCACTCCAAGTCCTAGGAGCAAGCACCCGTGATGGAGAAGAAGAAAAGAAGGAAAAAGTCCAAGGATTAGAGTGCTTCAAGGGAGAAATCCAAGAGAGAAAGAAGAAGAACTCACCACCTCTTGTTCTATTCACTCTCTCCAAATAAGAGAAAGAGAGGGGGTGCAATGGGTATAAATCCATTGTACAAAATCCTAATAGGCCCCTCAAGTTACAAGAATTGGAGTACTGGTACACGAATTGGAGTATCGGTACCTGGGCAGTTCCGGTACCAGGGACTCAGTTCCGCAAAACCCGACCGTTGGAAATTTCGATTTCTATTGCGTTCTGGTACCAGCCCGATGTAGTACCGGTGCACCCCAATCAGTGCCGATACACTCTGCCAAGTTTCACAAAACCCGAGAGCTGCTCAAACCTACTCCCTACTGAGTTCCGGGTACCTCTTTCCCAGCACCGGTACTCAACACAAAAAGTGCAGTTTGCATATTTTGATGTCAAAATCCGTTCTCACGCTTATTAAGCCCCGAAAACAGACCAACACACTCAAAGCATCAACCAAAACTTTCAGAATAGCTCAAAATGCTATTCTCACACTAGAACTCTGCAAGTCGCTAAAGTTCAGTATGCTACACTCTCCCCTCCAAAAAAAAAAGAGTTTCGTCCGCAAAACTAAGGATCAAGTACCTCAAATTTCACCCTGAAAAAGATAAGGGTAATGCTCCTGCAGTGCACTTTCCAGTTCCCACGTGGCCTCACGCTCCTCATGGTTGCTCCAAAGCATTTTCACATATGAAATTTCCCGATTCCGAAGCTTCCGCACCTCGCGAGCCAAAATCTTCAATGGTTGCTCCTCAAAGCTCAAGTCCTCTTGTAGCTCTAATGGAGCGTAGTCTATGACATGGAAGGATCATGAATATACTTTTGAAGGGTCGACACATGAAATACATTGTGTACTTCTGATAAGTTCGCCGGCAAGGCAAATCAATAGGCCACCGGTCCAATTCGTTCCAAAATTTCAAAGGGTCCAATAAAACGAGGTCTTAATTTCCCTCGTATGCCAAATCTCTTGATTCCCTTCGTTGGCGACACCTTTAAGAAAACATGGTCTCCCACTTGGAATTCCATTTCACGTCGGTGTCGATCTGCATAACTCTTTTGGCGACTTTGGGCCGAAAGCAATTGTTGTCGCGCGAGCCGAACTTTGTCTTCAGCTTCTCGTAATACATCGGGTCCCAAAACCAGCTTCTCGCCTACTTCACTCCAATGTAGGGGTGACCGACATTTCCTTCCATAGAGGGCTTCAAATGGTGCCATCTTGAGCTCGCTTGATAACTATTGTTATAATCGAACTCCACCATTGGTAGGTGTTGATGCCAACCGCCTTGGAAGTCCAAACACAAGCTCGCAACATGTCTTCTAAAATTTGAATGGTACGTTCTGATTGTCCATCACTTTGTGGGTGAAACGCGGTGCTAAAATCCAACCGCGTGCCAAGTGCCTCATAAAGATTCTTCCAAAATTGCGATACAAATTCGGGATCTCGATCTGATACATAAGGAGTAGGTACTCCATGAAGCCGCACAATCTCATCTAGGTATACTTGTGCGAGCCTCTCTCCAGACCACGTAGTGTGAATAGGAATGAAGTGCGTCGATTTGGTCAACCTATCCACAATTATCCAAATAGCGTCATGCCCGGCTTGAGAGCGAGGTAATAAAACCACAAAATCCATTACAATTTTCTCCCATTTCCACACGGGAATAGGCAAACCTTGCAACTTGCCCGCTGGAAGTTGATGCTCGGCCTTCACTTGTTGGCACGTCAAACACCGCGCTACAAACTCTCCAACATCCTTCTTCATTCCCGGCCACCAATACAGTAACTTCAAATCTTTATACATCTTGGTGTCGTTCGGATGCAATGCATGTAGGTTACGGGGGAGCCCTAAGGATCTATCTAGATACTATCAATACCTAGAGGGGGGTGAATAGGTATAACGGCCAAATCACAAATCTCGATACAATAAAATAAGTGCGGAATTAAAAATAGCACACCGAGATTTACGTGGGAAAACTCCAACTAGGAGTAAAAAACCCACGGGACCAACACGCGATAACAATCCACTAAGAAATAAAAGATTACAAGGTGATTACCGACTCCACGGACTCAACCTCTCCTTTATCTTCTTTGGATCTCGCGCACACCACCGGGTTGTCCACGCTCCACGTTCGAATCCACGAATGTCACGCCTCGAATCCACAAGACGCCCAACTTCGAATCCACGAAGCCTTCTACACATCGAATCCACGACGCCTACCCGAATCCACGAGCGCACTCCGTCCGGAGCAAGAACAATAAAGTTGATGACGATTTATTGCTTAGAATATCATGAAGATCTGTGGGAATAATCTCTAAGCAATTCTCAAATTGATTCTAGAATAACATTAAAGATCTAGGGCACCATGAATCAATTTGAGAGAAGCTTGATGTAGAAGATGAGGAATACGGCTACCTACAAGCTTCTAGGGTTTCTAAAAGGTATTCTATGATTAACCACGTTTTAGAGACATCCCCACATCTTATTTATAGGTTTAGAAGCAATCCGAAATAGATTAGGATTGAAAACTGATTTTAAAAAGGTTTGGAATCAAATTAGGATTGCAAAACTGATTTTAAAAAGGTTTGGAAGCAATTAGAATCAAATTAGGATTGCAAAACTGATTTTAAAAAATCTACCATCTTATTTATAGGTTTGGGAGACATTAGAATCAGAGTAGGATTGAAAAAATATATTTTTAAAAAATCGCGACGGGTCGGGGTCCGGACCTTGGATGCAGGGTCCGGACTCTGAAACTCTCCAGCGTTTCATAGTCCGGACCTCAGCCCTCAGGGTCCGGACCCTCCCTGCATGACAGCCAGGGAGGTGTATGGGTTCCGGATCTCACCTCAGGGTCCGGATCCTGAAAATTGAAAAACTCAATTTTTATATTTTAAATCAATTTTTTAGTGTGTGCAGCTACCACATGAGAATTGAATTGCATATCCGAAAAAAAAATATAAGTGCAAAAGCATGCAAAAAAAAAAATGTCACAAAAATTTATTTTTCGGAGTTATAAGGTGGTCCACATACATAAAAGATGCTCAAAGAGCCACCCCCTGTGCGATGTTTGTTTTATCTCAAATTTGAACGTTTATGCGACAAATTTCTGTCTCTTTGATGAATCCCTTAAGTCATCTTCATAATTCGTTTACATCTTGATAGTTTTTGAGCCTTTAGATTATTTTTGATGATTTGATTTTGAAGTTTATATGAATTAAGAAATCGTGTAATATTTTATCTACATCATGGTGATTGTGTAGTAAAATTCTTAATTTTTATGAAATTAATAGGGATTGAAAGAAGTCTATGTGAATGCATCACGTTCATTCACTAACATTGTTTTCAATGCAATCATTGTGTTTTCTCATTATATCACAAGTGGTTTCAAAGTTGAACAAAATCTTAAACTTGTGTTTCTTGTGCTTCGATTTGATTTATCTTTAACTCTCTCTATTTTTGGGTGTTCTTTTTGGCAATTTTTGACAAAAAGGGGGAGAGAGGTGATGATGATATTGAAAGTTTTATAAAAGAAAAAGAGGAAAAGCATAAGTTTTTGAACTTAGACGCATGAACAAAGGGGAAGAGTTTTTGATATTTTTTTTACTACTAACTTTGTTCGTGGAGAATGAAAACTTTTTGCAGGTCTTTGTAGACTTCAAGACTCCATGTGTGTCTAAGTCATAGAGTTTGTTTTAGGAGTTACAAAATTATAATTTCAATTTTATTTGGATCTTTCACGCGAGAAGTTTATTGTTTTGGTGATGGCAATGAATTTCAAAGTTTCTGGAGAGATGAGCATCGTGAGTGTTTTATGTAATTTTGGGTTTTGTCACAAAATTGCCAAAGGGGGAGATTGTTACGGATTTTATATTGGCATATTTCGTGAAGTAAGTCGGAGTCTTGCAGGTTCAAAGAAGAAGAGACGAAGTTTGAAGACTCGAAGACTCAACGTATGAATTCACGATGCTTGGTAAGTTTAAATAATCTTGATGATGATTTATGATCATTTACAAGTGTTTGGAAGACATTAGAATAGATAAAAATTAATTTAAAATATAAAAATTGAGTTTTTCAATTTTCAGGATTCGGACCCTGAGGTGAGGTTCGGAACCCGTACACCTCCCTGGCTGTCACGCATGGAGGGTCCGGACCCTGAGGGCTGAGGTCCGACTATGAAACGCTGGAGAGTTTCAGAGTCGAACCCTGCATCCAAGGTCCGGACCCCGACCCGTCGCGATTTTTCAAAATTTTTTTTTTTCAATCCTACTCTGATTCTAATGTCTCCCAAACACTTGTAAATGATCATAAATCATCATCAAGATTATTTAAACTTACCAAGCATCGTGAATTCATACGTTGAGTCTTCGAGTCTTCAAACTTCGTCTCTTCTTCTTTGAACCTTCAAGACTCCGACTCACTTCACGAAATATGCCAATATAAAATCCGTAACAATGCATAGGGTGCCCGGTGAGCTTCAACTAAGATTTCCTCTTTAATCTTACTATCCGCCGGCACACAAAGTCGATTATGAAACCGAAGTATATCTTGGTTGTCCACATGAAATTCACCCATGGCTCCTTCCTCAACCTTGGATCGAATCTTTAGCAAATTAGGATCTTGTGCTTGCTTCTCCTTGATCCTTTTCAAAAGAGTCGGTTGTACTACCAATGCCAATAGTCTCATCGGAGTCTCCTTAGAACAACCTCTAATTCCAATCGCCTCATTTCCATAAGTGGAGGTGATTGAGTAACAATCAACATTGCCAAGTTCTCTACCGATTTACGACTTAAGGCATCCGCCACTACATTGGCTTTTCCCGAGCGATAGAGAATGGTCAAATTATAATCCTTGAGTAGCTCCAACCATCTTCGTTGTCTCAAGTTTAGCTTTTTTTGGGTAAAGAGGTATTTCAAACTCTTATGATCAGTGTATACCTCACACCGCTCACCATACAAATAGTGTCGCCATAGCTTCAAAGCAAAAACTACGGCGGCTAATTCCAAATCATGGGTTGGGTAGTTCTTCGCATAATCCTTCAATTGACGGGGGGGCATAAGCAATTACTTTCCCATTTTGCATCAAAACACAACCCAAGCCATTATAAGATGCATCACTATAAATCACATAACCCGCTCCCAGGGTAGGTAGAGTCAAAAACGGAGCGGTCGTCAAACGTTCCTTCAACTCCAAGAAACTTTGCTCATAATTCTCATTCCAAATGAACTTAGCTCCTTTATGAGTGAGTCGGGTGAGGAGAGTGGATAACTTAGCAAATCCCTTTACAAATCTTCGATAATATCCGGCCAAACCGAGAATCAAACTTCTATAACACTAGTTGGTCTAGGCCACTCCTTGATTGCCTTAATTTTCTTGGGATCTACCACAATACTCGCTTCAGATACTACATGTCCCAGAAATGCCACTTTCCTCAACCAAAACTCAAACTTTTTCAGCTTAGCGAAAAGTTTCTTCTCCCGAAGTACATGCAATACTTGCCTCAAATGATCCTCATGCTCCTCATCACTTCTAGAATACACCAAAATGTCGTTAATGAACACTACGACAAATCTATCCAAAAAGGGCTTGAAAACACGATTCATCAAATCCATAAAAGCTGTTGGAGCATTTGTAAGTCCAAATGGCATCATGGTAAACTCATAGTGTCCATACCGTGTCCTAAATGCAGTCTTCGAAACATCCTCCAGTTTAATCTTGAGTTGATGATACCCGGACTGTAGATCAAGCTTCGAATATACCCTGGATCCTTGAAGCTGATCAAACAAGTCATTAATCCTCGGCAAAGGGTACTTATTTCTGATCGTGACCTTGTTGAGTTCGCGATAGTCCACACATAAGCGAAGAGTTCCATCTTTCTTCTTAACAAATAAAACTGGCGCTCCCTAAGGCGAAACACTTGGTCTAATGAAACCCTTCTCCAGCAAATCTGGCAACTGTGCTTTCAATTCTTTTAATTCCGCTGGTGCCATCCTATACGGTGCCTTGGAAATTGGGATAGTTCCAGGAACAAGATCTATTACGAACTCAATTTCCCTATCAGAAGGCATGCCCGGTAACTCCGCCAGGAACACATCCACAATTTCCCTTACAACCGGGATGTCCTCAATCTTGGGGGCTCCCTCACCTTTTACGATGACGCTAGCCAAGTAGGCTACACATCCACTCCTAATCAACTGTTTAGCTCGGGTGGAAGAAATAGCCATTGCAAACAATGAACTATTACACCCCCTGTACACAAATTCATCCTGTCCAGATTCTTGAAATGTCATAGTTCTGCTCTTACAGTCAATGGTAGCATAATACCTTATGAGCCAATCCATACCCAAAACAACATCAAATTCTCTAAGTCCATAAAGAGCTAATAAATCTGTAGACATAATCCAATCTCTAATTCGAATAGGGCAATTGGGGCAATACTCCCGAATGTCCAAAGTATGATTGGGAACCAAAACTTGGCCCGGATGCAAAGTAGGAACGAGCTTAATGCCATGCAACTCGGCGAACAGCCGATCAATGAAAGAATGCGATGCACCGGTATCAAATAATGTTCTAGCTCTTATGCCGTTAATTAAAATGATACCTGCGACCACTTCCTCTGCTACTGCTGCACTCTCCGTCTGGGCTGCATACATGCGTCCACTAGGTGCCTGTTGTGACCCCTCATACGGCCGCGGTGCCGAAGGTCGCCCTGCTTGGTAATGGGTAGGTGGAGTCCCCTGACTTTGACCCGGTGAAGCTGGTGCCGATGTAGACGACGGTGCTGGGAAAGAACCTCTCGGGCACTCAGATCGAAAGTGACCCTCCTGACCACACAAATAGCACTTGCCCCCGCACTGAGGGCACTGCGGCGGAACATGAGGACCACCACAAATCACGCAACGCGGTGGGCGGCGTCTATCAGATGCTCCTCGAGAAGATGAAGAGCCACGTCCTCGCGATTGGCTCCTCGGGTGCTTCGGCGGCCTCCTAGAGTTCGACTTGCTACTACCCTCGGCTACCTGTCTCTTGCCTTTAGTCCTCTCCTCCTTAGCGATCTCCGCACCCTTTTTCACAATTAAGGCGCAGTCTACCACGTCATGATACGTCTTCACATTTGCTGACTGAACCAATATGAAGATCGACGGTCGAAGACCCACCTCAAACATACGAGCCTTGTCCTCATCATCCCTTACTACAAAAGATACACAATGCAACAAATGAGAAAACTCCTGCTCGTATTCTGCCACAGCCTTGTCTCCTTGAAGCAGGTTGCGCAAATCCCATTCCATCTGCCGCTTGACACTTTGGGGAAAGTAAGTCAACGACAAAAGCTCCTTAAATCTCTTCCAAGAAATGACCGCCAAGTCAGTATCTGGATCATCCCGTATGTCAGCCCACTATTGATATGCCTCGCCTTCCAAGTGGTGTGTAGCTAACCACACCTTATCCCGCTCCTCCACAAACGTGTCGTGGAATAACTTCTCTATGTTTAGAATCCACCTCTCGACTATCCAATGATCTGCCTTCTCACCATCAAACATCCGGGGATTGCACTTCCGAAATTCATTCAAGCAGTTCATGAGCCGCTCCCGCTTGGCCCCCGTTACCATCGTCGGTAGAACCGTACGTCCCTGCCGATGGAGTCTGCACCGCAGCGTTATCACCACTTCCTCTCGACGCTCCTGTCACGCCCCGTCGGGCCTTTAACACCAACTAGGTGGAAAGGATAACCGCACGGGCGCATGCCCCAGACCCGCCGAACGGATAGAGTCCCTTCTACCCGCCCAAGGCGTCACAACACAAGCTTATCCACGAGGTTCCAACTAGGAACGGAGTACAAGAGTTGCACAAGAAAAGCATCAACATAAAGAAGTTCTACTTCTATTACATCACATTGCACATTTATACATGCCCAAATTTTTCTTTTCATTCCATACACCATGTTTCAAAATTATGGAATACATAAGTTTCATACATGTAATGGAAATCCCCTATACTATCAAAGTCCAAGACTAGAGGTACAACTCTATGTATCACCAAAATGGAAGGGCCGCTATCTAGAGAGCTAAACCCTTGCCTCGCTCCGCCGCCTCACTCGCGGAAGGACCTGAAAAACGTGGGGTGAGAACTATAAACATAGTTCCCAGTGGGTAAGGCCACCCAAAAGAGAAGCTCGACCCACCAGGTCCAAAGAAACACCATATGCATAAGTTAGATCACAAATAACTATGCAACAATTATTTACATGCTTGTAAATAAACATAAAGGATGCAACCAAATGAAATGTAACTTATCATTCTCTCATAGGTTCATCCTATATTTCACATTGACTAAGTTCAATTACTTGTCATTTACTTATGGTTTCGGAATCGCCGTCTCACCATAAGGGTTCCAACATTCAAGGAGTGAACTCGTCACCTCCTAGTTCGAGTAGCGAACTCGTCGCATACTCGAGATAGCAAAATCGTCGCATACCCCATCTCAACACCGCCATCACATGGCATGGGTAGCGAACTCGTCGCATACCCGGGATAGCAACCTCGTCGCACATCCCATCTCGACACCGCCAACTCATGGCGTGGTAGCGAAATCGTCGCATACCCGGGATAGCAAAATCGTCGCACATCCCGTGTCAACACCGCCAACTCATGGCATGGTAGCAAAATCGTCGCCTACCCGGGATAGCAAAATCGTCGCACATCCCGTTTCAACACCGCCAACTCATGGCATGGTAGCGAAATCGTCGCCTACCCGGGATAGCAAAATCGTCGCACATCCCGTTGTTCACATTTTCTTCACTTGCCAACCTAAGTCTCATGACATTAGGTTCAAGTCACTAAGTCTCACCTATGTTCAATAACACTAAGTTTACTTTCTCATTCTCAACCTAGGTTCCATGACTCAAGGTTCCAATCTCATGTCCAACCTATATTCAATGACACTAGGTTCCATTCTCACATGTTCCAACCTATGTTCAATGACACTAGGTTCCATTCTCACATGTTCCAACCTATGTTCAATAACACTAGGTTCTATTCTCACATGTTCCAACCTATGTTCAATAACACTAGGTTCTATTCTCACATGTTCCAACCTATGTTCAATGACACTAGGTTCTATTCTCACATGTTCCATGTTCAATGACACTAGGTTTAATCATACATGCAACCATGCAACAAGTATAGATAATTGAATTATACTTGAATTCTATATCATGCAATAGGAGCTCATTGCTCTACCTATCATTATTTTACCTTTGCCAACATGCAAATTCTAGGGTTCACAACACATACCATTTTATCTTTAAATGGATAATTACCCTAGACATGGAAGTAACCTAATCACTTCGGTAAACACAAACCCACCTTAAGAGCTTCCAAATTCTTGTATTCTTCAAGCCCCTAAGTGTCCAAGCCTTGAGTTCTTGCTTCAACCCAAGCTTCTACAAGAAAACGGTTCGTTACTCGTTACGAACCCATAATTCAACTCAATACTTGAAATCAAGTGTTCTAACATGATTTCCTATGCCTCAATTACAATTCCCGAAGGTCCAAATATTTTTAGAACCTCTCATGGCAAAAACCCTCATTTAACCTAGGTTTCATATGCATGCATGTAGAACCTCAAAATTTCTTGGCCAATCTCCACATTTTGTGTTTTAGATTGCCTAGGGTTCCCAAAAACCTCATTTCAAAAGATTAAATCCAAGGTTTGAACCCAAAACATGAGGAACTAACCTTAATCACGAGTTCCCCAAGCTTCTTCTTGCACCAAGAAGATTTTTTTCTCCTTTGGAAGTCTTTTCCAAGATCAATCCACCCTTTTCTCCAAGTTTTGGAGAGATCTCTAGAGAGAGAAAGTGAAGAAGATGGAGAGGAGAAGTAGAGAGGAAGACAATGAGAAGGGTAGAAGGTCTCAGCCCTTCTTACACCCCCATTACATGTGAAAAGACTGTTTTGCCCCTCTCCACAAACAACACAAACAACCAGCCAAAACTGGAATTTCGTAACACTGTATACCGGTATGTGCATTGCATACCGGTATACGGGTGCTATTCCGGTATACCCCGGAGGATTTCGCAGAACCCGAGAGCTGGGTTCTTGGTTTCAACCATGGCATTCCGGTATACCCCTCATCACATACCGGTACTAATCACTTTAGTACCGGTATGGAGGTCCACATACCGGAATTCAGTGCAGACTTCACAAGTTTAGCAGTTTTAATTTTTTGAAGTCCGTTTTCGCGCCTCATTTGCGCCGAAAACACTTATCACAAGTCCCAAACTTGGCTGAAGCCTCACATATAGCCTCTCTTGCTATTTTTCCATCGGAACTCCACAATTTGTAGAAGTTCGGTACGATACACTGAAATTCAGGGTACTACATTCCTCCCTCCTTAAAGAGAGTTTCGGCCGCGAAACTGAATCATACCTCAGCTGGACTTAGCGAAGAGGTAAGGAAACCGCTCCCTCATTGAGCTTTCTAATTCCCACGTAGCTTCGCGCTCACCGTGATTCGTCCATTGTACTTTTACATAAGGAATTTCACGGTTCCTCAAATTTTTCACCTCGCGATCCATGATACACAAGGGAAATTCCTCATAAGTCATATCCTTATGAAGCTCTATAGGCACATACTCGAGGACGTGCGCCGGATCATACATATACTTGCGGAGCGTCGATACATGGAACACATTGTGTATCCCCGCAAGTTTTGGCGGCAAAGCTAGCCGATATGCCACGGATCCCACACACTCCGAGGAAAGTGATAGAATGAAATAGAATGAAAGATCGGCAATGTACGCAACTCTAAACTCCAAAATGACGCTTGCAGGATGTTTAGGAGCGGGAATTCGAGCTCTACGCATGTTTGATTAGTTGCAATTTAAGGTAATTATTATTCAATTGGTGGAAATTAAGCTTGATTAGAAAAGTAGACTTTTGACTGGAACTCCGGATGTTTTGCTTTGTTAGTATTTTCGGGCGACCGTGAGCCAAGGGATAAGCCCGTGAATGATGGTTTTCCTATCTTAGCCGACGCGGCATGTCGAGGTGGGTACCGAGTCGTCGAAAATGGCGGATTTCCCTCTATGTCTATTTGAATGCACATGCATATGTATTTAATCATATTGATTCATGGACTTGTGTCGAAGCATAGTTTCCTCATAAGCGTTTATGTGAACAACAAGTTATACTTGAGCATCGTGTCGAAGGGATAACATATGTTTTCATACATAGTTTGACTTGTCGATAGAGATGGTATTTACTTTTTCTTGCATTGTATATGCCATGAGTTACATCACAGAGGACGAGGGTTCGTGAAACTTTTGTGGCTAGATCTTCGGCCATATTGGCATTGAATTGAGCCCCTCGAATAATTTTCTATCAACATTGAGTAGAGACCACTGAATCAATTCTTGTGATACTTAACCACTTCATTATCTAATAGTTGGGTTATGATGACCGTTAGCAAGATTTCATACTCGACCTTTTAACTTAGGTTGTGGGAGGCCAGTTAACAGCATGTGCATATTGATGAGTTTTCTATTGCTCCTGAGTTGTGCGAGCCGCTCTGTCATCTATGTAATTAGTGCATGTTATGAACTATGTGATAGGCATATTAATGGACATAGAGATAGAACACTTGACTTTCTGAACTTTGTGACATTTGGCTCCCGTACCTCTATTGAGTAGTGTGTATATTGTATCGTGGCATTTGACTTACTGCTTACCCTATGACTACTCTGAGGACATTGGAATTATCTTGTGATATTGATTTATGGTTACGCCTTGACATTGTGATAGTGTGACAGTATTGATCATGATCCAGACCATAGCCTGCAAGACCACTTTGAGCTTGACAGTATATGAGCTATGAGCTATGTGATATATTACTCGGTAGGGGTCGCTCCCCTCGAGTGCCACTCCGGATTGCTGGCTGGTGTTAGTGAGACAGTAGCCTAGTTTTGTAAGGTACCGAGTTTTGAAACACTATACTAAACTTGGTCCAATTGGACAAAGTACAATTGAGAAATAATTTAAACATGCGTAAAAATGAGATTTGAGGGTTTTGGAATGATTAGAAGTGGATTAGAGCTTCAAGGAGCAAAAATGAGAATTTTCAAAATTTTGCATTTTTGAGCTCTGGACCTACGGGGTTCGGACCGTGGATCCAAGGTCCGGACCCTGACCGCGCTGCGCGAAAACAAGCTACGGGTTCCGGACCCTGGAGCCAGGGTCCGGACCCTGCGCGCGCTGGCAGCCCAGAATGAGGGCATTTTGGTAAATTTTTGGGTGGAGGCTTATAAGGGAAGCCTCCCCTCTTCTCCCTCAGCCAAAACACACACACACACACACGTTTGAGAGAGAGAGAGAAGCTCTGACGCCATATGCGGGATGAGTGCCCGCAAGGGGATAGCCGGGCCCTGACGCTTGCGACGGCCTTCTCCTCTCCAAGACAAACTGCGGGTATGCCACCTGCGGCAAGGTCTAGAGAGCATAAGCCTGTGTTGAGGCAGCCGAGTGGTTCGCGACGGGCACTGAGTGGCCATAGGTACGCGACCCAGGTTGAGGAGCCTACTGCTACCGACGACGTCGTGGCAGGTATGATTTAATTAAAGAAGTTATATGTTGAGCATGATGTGACACTGGAGCATTGCATGTATTTATCATGTATAAATATAGTATAGACCAAGTTATGGGTAAGATAGGTACCCTTGTATGCTCATGTCATGATAGGGCATCGCCTACCAAAGTGGATAGGTGATTACACGATACGGACGAGTTGCTCGTGATGAGCTGAGGATAGGGCTCGAGGTAGGGATGGAAATGGTGGACCGACTCTCAAGGCAATATAGGTAATTGATTGCGAGAGCCGAGTCATGGCGCTCGAGGACGTTCTAGTAGTCCGAGAGCTCTAGACGTCGTTTCAGCGGACCGAACAGTGAAAGTGGAATCACTGTTGCGGAGTTAGTAAGACAGTTGCCAAGCTTTGGCGAGTGGGTCTGGTAGTACCTCGACCGAGGTAGGAAGATTCTGCTTGCGTGATTGGTATGCATAGGCAAGATTGCCTAGTGCTTGCGTTTGCACGGAGATGCGTAGAAGCGTGGAACGTTCGAGTAAAGGTACTTGTGGAGTGCGGATTTGGTTCAGCAGAGAGGGTTTGTTGGCAGTAGCACTTGAGCATTGCTAAGTGTGAAGCGGGCCATGGACCGCTCGTAGGGCTGGTGGCTCGCACTAGGTGCTTAGGAGCCGATAGAGGTTTGTGTTGCTCGGTAGAGCGTGTCGTGTGTGACGACAGTGGCGGGTATTTCTTGGGGACGCCGTGCCTAGACCATGTGTGAACTGTGGAGCCTGGGGCCATATGGACAGGCGCAGTCAGCTGTGTGTGACAGCGGCCCGAGACCTACGGGTGGGGGCAGAGACTTATGGTCGGGGCGGTAGTCCGAGCTATGACCCGAGAACGTGGAATCCCACGTGTGAGATTTAGTGATCGTTAGTACACCGAGGGTGTAGATGTGACCCAACCCGAGGACTCGTAGTGGTTTGGGTCTTGGTTGCTCCTAGTTGGAGCATGTGTGCGAAGTCTCAAGTGGGGACTCCGCCAAGTAATGATTGGGTCTACGCTTGCGAGCGAGAGACGTTGTGCGATGTTGAGACGGAGTTAGGCGGTAGGCCTACGTGAAAATTTTGGTTTGTGGACCCTCCGTGATAAACCGAGGTATGCGGTTTAGCCGATGGCTCTGGTAGTATGAGAGCGTTGATCGTATCCAGGAGGATTGAGGGTAGTGACCATAGGAGCATAGGCTCGGTCATACCGCTCGCCTAGTTGGAACCACCGAGTCTGGCATTATCGATGAGATGAAATCGAAATTACGAACGGAGTGTTCGTGTGGACTCGTCGCGAGAGCGACATGATGGTGACCCCTGGCAGATGGAAGTAATGTGGAGTGCTCTTTGTGAGACATTGGACTAGTGAAAGCCACGTGGGGTTTGGGGACTATGCTCTCGAGTGAATGGGAACTTGTGGATGTGCCGAATGTGCCATCTCACTGTAGAGCTGAAAGTCCATGTAGGGTTGGAGCATTCATGATCGAGCGATGCACCAACGATATTGCTTCTAAGCAATGCCGGTGATCGAATCACGGTGAGCTCCGCAATGGAAAGGTAAATATGAAGGAGAGTCGCTTGTGACGACATAGACTCTAGAATGGCCAAGGTGTGGGCCAGTTATGTGAAGGGGTGTAGATAGCACCAAAATCTGATCATTGACAGAATAATTTTGTCGTCTATTGATGACAGTTGACGATGACACAGGCCCGATGAGAAAAAGCTTTCGGGCGATCGTCGGTTGAATGGGAATGTATACGGTAGATGACCGCAGTTCCTTGGAAATGCCACCCGAGCAGAGGGTGAAGTTGGAGTGAGATTCGAGGCAAGATAAGTCTTCGATATGCCGGACTGTGAGAGGTGTTGGAGCGTGTAGGGTCGTTACATATCGACTTGTACTGCCACCGACTTGCGGGAATTCATAACGTGTTACATGTATCATATTTCGCAAGCATGTTCATGATAGGACCCACGTTCTTCATTATGAGCCGCTTGAGCAATCACGAAGAGCGTGAGGCTACTAAGGAGTGGAAGAACTTGATGGTACCCTCACCTTCTCGATAAGTTGAACTAGGGTGTGATCTTAGTTTCGCAGACGAAACTCTTTTAAGGAGGGAAGAATGTAAGGTACCGAGTTTTGAAACACTATACTAAACTTGGTCCAATTGGACAAAGTACAATTGAGAAATAATTTAAACATGCGTAAAAATGAGATTTGAGGGTTTTGGAATGATTAGAAGTGGATTAGAGCTTCAAGGAGCAAAAATGAGAATTTTCGAAAATTTGCATTTTCAGGACCTTGGATCCAGGGTCCGGACCCCGTAGGTCCAGAGCTCAAAAATGCAAATTTTCGAAAATTTGCATTTTTGAGCTCTGGACCTACGGGGTCCGGACCCTGGATCCAAGGTCCTGACCCTGACCGCGCTGCGCGAAAACAAGCTACGGGTTCCGGACCCTGGAGCCAGGGTCCGGACCCTGCGCGCGTTGGCAGCCCAGAATGAGGGCATTTTGGTAAATTTTTGGGTGGAGGCTTATAAGGGAAGCCTCCCCTCTTCTCCCTCAGCCAAAACACACACACACACACGTTTGAGAGAGAGAGAGAGAAGCTCTCCCTCTCCCTCACAACCTCCTCTCCCTCTCTCTAGATCTTTCCCAAACTTGGGATTTTGGTGGAGATTGAGCTCGGGAACGCGAGGAGGACAGTGAATCGAGCTCTAGCGCACGTGGCGGCTTGGGAAGCTCGTGACCCGAGGTGAGATTTTGAGGTTTAAGGGTTAGGGTTTTGCTGAATCCCTTGAAATTGATGTTTCTAGTACCCTAGATGATTCTATAGTAGTTTAATCACGATTTCTCCATGGATTATGGGATATTTTTGGAGAAATTGGAATCTAGGGTTTAGAATTGGGGGTTTTGGGGTTTTGAGGTTTTAGACCAAATTGATCCTCTAGTTCTCTAATTGAAGGTTAGAGGAGAGCCCCAGACAACTTTGATTTGAAAATCGACGGACGTTCGGTGATCAATTTCGAGTAACGGACCGAACGGGGCGACGATGGCTGCGTGAGTCCGATTGCAAGTGTCTACGAGCAATCGAGAGCGTTTCGAGGTGGGTTGTGCTACCGAAGTGATTAGGTCACTTCCATGCCAAAGAGTAAAGTTTAATGTTATTTTATTGATGCATGTAATGGTAGACTAATTGGTTAAATGAGTAGGCATAGATTATATGCTACTTAGGATAAATTATCTACCATTGGACGTATAACACTAGGCAATTGGTGACATATGAGTATATATATATATGTATGTGTGTATGCCTAGGTGTGGATGTGAACATAGGTCGATGAACTCTAGGAAAATTGGAGAATTCGACAAATTGGAAACAAGTACTAGATGTCATGAATCCTAGGTGTGGACAACTAGGATAACAAATAACATGATTGGACATTGAACCTAGTGTCATTGAACATAGGTTGGAAAATGTAGTGGTAGGAAGACCACTTGGATTGGAATGTCATTAAACCTAGAGTCGAGCGAACCTAGGTGGGAAAGACATAGGACCTAGTGTTGTTGAACCTAGGTTGTGAAACATAGTGGTAGGATGACCACTTGGATATGTGACTATGAACCTAGAAAGGTTGATAACATAGGGTATGTGATGAACCCTTGAGACTTAGAAAGTGGATTCCGGAGTCCCTAGACTTATACTTGCAGGTATGTGTGGTTCTCCTCGCCTGGCAAGTGATTGTGGCTGCGGGTATGTGTGGTTCTCCTCGCCCGACAGCGGATTATACTTGCGGGTATGTGTGGTTCTCCTCGCCCGGCAAGTGAATCATAACTGCGGGTATGTGTGGTTCTCCTCGCCCGGCAGTGATTCAAGGGTATGTTGATATTTCCTCGCTCGATGGACGACCCATAGTCGAGTGGATTTAAAGCTGAGGTGCAAGTGAGACGTCCTTCTCCTCAGGCCTGGACAAGAGCGGTAGTCCGCTGATAATTGGCTCAAGACCGAGTCGGGTGGTATAGTTTGGCTAAGGTAATAGAACCTTAGGAGCGGATTGGATATGCAATGGATTGTGAAATAGAAGGTAGAAATGATAGATCTACTTGCATGGATTTCATATTGCATTTAGTTGAGACATAAGCATGGATGATTTTATTACTTGCACATGATATATGTTTATATGTTGGACTAACCTGCTTATGTTGCCTCCTTTGGACCTGGTGGGTCGAGCTCTTCCCTTGGGTGGCCGTACCCACTGGGAACTATGTTTATAGTTCTCACCCCCATGTTTTCCAGGTCCACACGTGAGCGGCGCGGCGGCGCGAGGAAAGGGCGTAGCTCGATAGATAGCGCCCTACCACTTGTGACCAGAGATAGATGTACCCTGGGTCAGCATAGCTTAGGGTATAGAAAAGAAAAGAATGAACGAAATGTAACAAATAGATTGTATTGGAAAGAATGTAATATGTAATGTGAATGCTTGTAATAGCATAGTTGTTTTATGTTTTTGATGCCTTCCATATGCAATCTGTGTATGAATTATGTTCCTGTTTGGAACCTCGTGAATTGTATTGATTGCGACGCCTTCGACGTACAGAGGAAATTATGTCCGTTCGGCGGTCTGTAGGCGCGCCCGAATCGACCAAAGTGGCGGTGCCGGGGCGTGACAAGTTTTGAGGGTGCTGTCACACTCATGGGAGTGTGACCTCATACTAGGCGGGCGCAGGCTTGACCGGACGAGCGAGCCGGTCGTTGCGATTGGGTATGATTACAGTATTTGTTGTTGTAGTGACGTTGATGCATACACCGTTTAGTTACCTCCCTCTTTCGCATTACTTGGACAGAGATCTATTTATAGTATTTTGTGGTTATTCATTTATTGTTGCCTGACACTTCTCTATGCAGGTTATAACCAGGTAGTTAGTTTTTGTACTTTCTTTTTATCTGTTCAGATCGTTTACCTGTTTACAGTATTGCCAGTTATCTTTCCTTTATTCATTTATTGCAGCTTTTACTATCCTTTCATCAGCCTGGCCTCCAGTAGACCTAGTGGGAAGGTCGTGGTTATCGCCGACCGTACCCACTGGGAACTACTTTTCAGTAGTTCTCACACCTAGTTGTGGTTTTTTTTTCAGCAGTACGTACAGCGACGGTTGGACGAGGTGAGGTGGATCGCATAGTAGATAGCATCCTCTACCAACGTGTCTATACATTAGAAGGCCACCAGATAGAGTGCTATTGCGTACTACATCCATGTATCAGCGAGGGCTAGGCCCCTTTCTTTCTGTATTTCCTTTTGGAAGTGAGTTTTATTTGATGTAGTACGTGATGTACCGTAGTTTAGCTTGTATAGTGCTCTGATACATGTCGTTTGTTAGTTTCAGTGTTGTGAATTTTGTTTAGATGATTGTTTGAATCGCCTGGGAATTGTTGTTTTTGTTGCCGCTTCGCTCGGACAGGAGAAACTCTGTCCGTTCGGCGGGTCTGTTCGCGTCCCCGTAAGCTTCCGCTGCGAGCTCAGGACGTGACAACATTACTCTTACATGCACATAATCAATTATCCCATTTTTAAATAAGAGGGACTAACTTTTTCTAGCATGCAACTAAAATCACATTTAGTTCAATAATTACTATTTTACATGCTAATAATCGATAAAATAATGGACAAATGGAAGATAAATCCTTTTCAGTAATAGTCTCCTCCTTTGCTAGATCTTGTATAAGAAGATGGACTTGATCTCCTTGAACACTAAAAAAATTTCTAAAAATGGTTCTAGCACAATTAGAATCCTAAAAATCTCCATTTGGAAAAATCTAGTCCAAATATTGTGACGCCCCAACTTCCCAGGGGGTCACCCATCCTAGGACTACTCCCGTCCTAGCATGCTTAACTCTCTCAACCTCTTGGGCCTAGCCACCGCCCAAAATGCTTAAGCCGGGTTGAGAGTTTAGCCCTATTATATCTCATATATAGGACTACCTGGGGTCTCACAATCTCCCCCCTTTTAAGCCCTAACGTCCTCGTCAGGCTCAGACTCACAAGTACCAGGCGATGTGAGACTCGTCTCGCTAGCCTAAACCGACCTTGTGGTGAGCCGCGCTCCACCCACAACAGTCAACAGCATGAGAGCCTCGCTCTCCCCGCTGTATAATCCTGGCTCAGCCGAGACTCATCTCACACTTTTGACTGGTAATTGGCTCTTATACTAACTATGACGCCCCAACTTCCCAGGGTTAACTCTCAACCTCTTGGGCCTAGCCACCGCCCAAAATGCTTAAACCGGGTTGAGAGTTTAGCCCTATTATATATCATATATAGGACTACCTGGGGTCTCACAAATATCTAATTATCCACTCACTTCTTCTCTTTTGCATGGGAGAGAAGACCCTTCTCCTTCCTCCTAGAGCTTCCTCTTGAAACTCTCTACACTTTTCTAGCTTTGGAGAATATGGATCCTAGCTTCGAGCTCCAACAATGGTGTATCAATCATTTTTCTCTCCTAGAGAGAGAAAGGGGATAGAGAGAGTGAGGGGAAGAGAGAGTAGCTGTTGGTTAGGGTTACAGTGAAAATCCATTTTATAGGGTTGCTATAATAGCAACTAAGCCCCCCCAATATTCTATTTGCATCAGACATAATACAGCTCGACATTTCGAGCATCAGAATAGAAGGCGTACAATGTATTTCATGCAATTGCACCCGGTTCAATTTACTGAACGCCCATTTTACTGTGCTCTTCACAATTCGAGCACTCGAAATAGCATTTGGGCGTATAGATGTTTAATATATCACACAGGGGCGCTCTCGGCAAAAATAGATCTGCAATCCATTTGGGCGTGCATTTTGGATGGTTTGAAAGTATTTACAAGCACCGGCATAGTATTTCCAGAGACGGAATATTTATCTCTTGCACGATCCAAACTCTCGAGTTAGGAGTCCAGAAGTTCTTTCGAATGCCTGCAAGTAATCAACATTTTGACGCCTGACTCCCGCAATTCAGCTCTCTGGATAAGCGTCTGAATGATTTGGGCATTGTAATATACCCTTTGAAACCATTTTTGGACGCCCGAACCCCTATTCCGAGCATCCGAATAGGTTTGGAACCCATCTTTCTAAGTTTTGAAGTGCTGTTACGACCTGAATTGATTTTAATTCGATCCAAACTTGTTCTAAACTTCTCAAAATCCATTTCAATCGCTTCTAATATTATTTAATTTGTATTTTATCAATTTAGCCTTTTCTTTATAGTAAAACTTTTTTAAAAAAAATAATAGAAATCAAACCCTTTTTAAAATCAAATCCTGCCTTTATTAATAGTGACATTTTTTGTTCAAAAGAAACAATAGAAATCAAACCCTTTTATTTTCTGTAGTACACTGAATTTCAGTGCATCGTACTGAACTTCTACAAATTGTAGAGTTCTAGTGAGAAAATGGCATAAGAGGCTATATGTGAGGCTTTGGCCAAGTTCGGGACTTGTGCGAAGTGTTTTCGGCGCAAAAGAGGCGTGAAAACGGACTTCGATAAGTTAAAACTGCAGAATTGGTAAAGTCTGCACTGGATTCCGGTATGTGAACTCTAATACCGGAATTGGAGCTTGGTATACCGGTATGTGAAATGGTATACCGGAATGCTGTGTTAAACCGAGAAACCTAGCTCTCGGGTTTGTGGAATTTTTCGGGGTATACCGGTATGTGAAAATGGCATACCGGTATATTGTGTGCGAAACAGTGAGATCAGCTCTCGGGTTCTGCGGAATCCCTGAGGTATACCGGAATCAGCACCCGTATACCGGTATGCAAATGCACATACCGGTATACAATGTCCAGATTTTGGCTGGTTGTTGTGTTGTTTGTGGAGAGGGGCATTTTGGTCTTTTCACATGCGTGAGGGTATTAGAAAGGCTGAGAACACTTCCCTTTCACAGAGTTCTTCTTCCCCACTACTCCTCTCCCTCTCCTCTCACTTTCTCTCTCTAGAGATCTCTCCAAAAGCTTGGAGAAGTGGTGGATTGATCTTGGAAAAGGCTTCCAAAGGAGAAAAGAAGCTTCTTGGTGCAAGAAGAAGCTTGGGGATTTCGTGATTAAGGTTAGTACCTCACGTTTTGGGTTCAAACCTTGGATTTGATCCTTTGAAATGAGGTTTTTGGGAACCCTTGACAATCTAAACCTCAAATGGAGGGAGATTGGCCACGAAATCTAGGGTTTGGCTTGCATGCATGCAAACCCTAGGTAGAATGAGGGCTTTTGCAATGAAGGGTTCTAAAAATATTTGGACCTTCGATAATTGCAATTGAGGCATAGGAAATCATGTTAGAATACTTGATTTCCCATATTGAGATGGATTTAGGGTTCGTAATGAGTAACGAACCATTTTTCTTGTAGAAGCTTGGGTTGAAGCAAGAACTCAAGCTTGGACACTTAGGAGCTTGAAGAGTACAAGAAATTGGAAGCTCTTAAGGTGGGTTTGTGTTTACCGAAGTGATTAGGTCACTTCCATGTCTAGGGTAATTATCCATTTAAAAATAAAATGGTATGTGTTGATAACCCTAGCATTTTGCATGTTGGCAAAGGTAAAATCATGATAGGTAGAACAATGAACTCCTATTGCATGATGGATATTTCAAGTACAATTCAATTATTTATACTTGTTGCATGGTTGCATGTGAGATTTAAACCTAGTGTTATTGAACATAGGTTGGAACGTGTGAGATTTAAACCTAGTGTCATTGAACATAGGTTGAACATGTGAGATTGAAACCTAGTGTCATTGAACATAGGTTGGACATGTGATTGGAACCTAGAGTCATGGAACCTAGGTTGGCAATGAGTAAGTAAGCGTAGTGTTATCAAACATGGGCGAGACTTAGTGACTTGAACCTAAGATCATGAGATTTAGGTTGGCAAGTAATGTAAAGAATGGGATGTGCGACGATTTTGCTATCCCGGGTATGCGACGATTTCGCTACCATGCCACGAGTTGGCGGTGCCGACATGGGACAGGTGACGATTTCGCGATCCCGGGTATGCGACGATTTCGCTACCGCGCCACGTGTTGGCGGTGTCGAGGGGGATGTGCGACGATTTTGCTATCCCGGGTATGCGACGATTTCGCTACCATGCCATATGATGGCGGTGTTGAGACGGGGTATGCGACGATTTCGCTATCCCGAGTATGCGACGATTTCGCTACTCGAACGAGGAGGTGACAAGCTCACTCCTTGAATGTTGGAACAGATATGGTGAGACGGCGATTCCGAAACCATAAGTAAACGACAAGTAAAAGAACTTGGTCATTGTGAGACATAGGATGAACCTAGGAGAGAATGATAGATTATATTTCATTTGGTTGCATCCTTTATGTTTATTTACTAAGCATGTAAATAATTGTTGCATAGTTATATATGATCTAACTTATGCATATGGTGTTTCTTTGGACCTGGTGGGTCGAGCTTCTCTCTTGGGTGGCCTTACCCACTGGGAACTATGTTTATAGTTCTCACCCCACATTTTCCAGGTCCTTCCGCGAGTGAGGCGGCGGAGCGAGACAAGGGTTTGGCTCTTTAGATAGCGGCCCTTCCATTTTGGTGATGCATAGAATTGTACCCCTATTTTGGACTATGATAGCATAGAGTATTTTCATTCTTGTATGAATGTTGTATATTCCATAGTTTTGGAACATGATGTATGGAATGAAAGTGAAAGAAAAGAAAATTTGGATATGTATATTGTGCCTTGTGATGTAATAGAAGTAGAACTTCTTTATGCTGATGCTTTCCTTGTGCAACTCTTGTACTCCGTTCCTAGTTGGGACATTGTGGATAAGCTTGTGTTGTGACGCCTTGGGCGGGTAGAAAGGACTCTATCCGTTCGGCGGGTCTGGGGCATGCGCCCGTGAGGTTATCCTTTCCACCTAGTTGGTGTTAAAGGGCCGGCGGGGCGTGACAGATTGAGGTGGTATCAGAGCGTAGAAACGGTCTAGGTTGACCTAAGAAACCCTAGGATGGAAAAGACCCTAGGAGTGTAGGCACGTGAGTGACGAGATCTTTAATGTGGCGAAAGATAAGTGATTGGGTTATGTCCTTATGCCTCTAGTTGGAAATAGAGGTAGATTCGAGGTGTGTCTTATTCTTCACAAAGTGTGTTCATGTTGGCGGCCGACAACATGAAAACCAAGTGAGGGGAATAAGGACCCTTGTGTAACTTTCGCCTAGATTGGGTTCACGTTTATTTTCGTGAAATATAATATCGCGAATGACCTTGAATGTCATGAAATGACCAAAGTCATTGTGTTTTCAGGATAATGGTACGTGGACGGCCTCCTAAGAGGGCTGGGCCCGGAGGATCGGGCGCGGCTCCCGAACAACTCGGGGAGGGCGAGAACTCGGCTCTTCGCAATGAGTTGACCGAGCTAATGGGCGTGGTTCGGCAACAGGCCGAAGCCATGCAGCGACAGGAGGAGCAAATTAAAAGGCTCCAAGACGAGATGGCGCGGCAGACGGCTGCGACTAGGGAGGAGAGATCGGGAGTACCCCTCCGGCCTCTGCTTCGGCACCGGCCGAGGAGGTGACACCGGCGCCGGCCGTGGTGCCACCTGCGCCACCGGTTGTAGCCGAGGGGTCGGGTGCCCCTATACCCGATTCCGACATGGAGGATGCGGAGCGAGAGCGCGCACTTGCGGCTCTCATGAGGTTCAAGAAGTTCAACCCGCCTATTTTTAGCGGGGAGAACGTGGATCCGTGGGACGTAGAGACATGGATCGACGCAATCGAGACGCTCTTCGAGGACCTTTATACCTTGGAGAGGGACAAGGTGCACCTCGCCGTTCATTGTCTAGAGCGGTCGGCGAAGGTGTGGTGGAAGGGGGTTCGACGTGATCGACTCTCTAGCCTTCCGCCACCATCGTGGGAAGAGTTTCGGGGTATGGTGTTCGCCACCTATTTCCCCGATAGCGAGAAAAGGAAGCTTCAAGAAAGGTTCCGCAAGTTGAAGCAGGGGAACCGCTCGGTGCGCGAGTACGAGAGGGAGTTCTCGTACATCATTAATTGCGTGCCGCACGTTGTCCGCGGAGAGTTGGACAAGGTCGATTGTTTCGTACGCGGACTTCGACCGGATATCTTTCGGGCGGTGCACGCCCTCAAACTTAGGACCTTTGCGGAGGTCTTGGACCGTGCTCTTTGGGTGGAGCACGGGAATGCATGTGCGCGCGAGGAGCGCGAATCGTGGGAGAAAGAAAAAGATAAAGAGAAGGGAAAGAAGCGACCGGCGGGTGGCTCGGGGGGGCAATCTAGCTCTAAGCGGCCCCCGAAGCACTCGCAGCCGCAAAATCAGTCCCGAGGGTCCCAACGGAACCGACCCTCGACCCAATGCCCGATTTGTGGCGGCCCCCACGGCCCTCAACAATGTGACCATCGTGAGGGCCGGTGCTACAAATGCGGACAGCCGGGCCATATGCGGTACAATTGCCGGATGGACGATAGCCGAGCACCGTCGTCGGCGTCGGCGTTTGCGCCACCGAGGCAGCTTGCGGGCATCCCACCCGCGGCGATGTCGGCGGGCCGTGCACAGCCGCCGAGACCATTGGAGGGCCAGCGGCCAGCACCCAGTGGACGGGTATTTGCCTCTCAGGTGGAGGAGCCTGCTACCCAGGATGACGTCGTGGCAGGTATTGTGTTAATTAAAGGCATTCGATGTAGAGCTTTGTTTGATACTGGTGCATCGCATTCATTCATTGCTCGATCATTTGCAATTGCACATGGAATAGAAATCATAGATGCCACACATGCAAGAACGGTGCAAGTACCTGAACACACTTTTTGCGTACATCACGCGTGTGTAGATTGCCCCGTGAGGGTTGAAAACTGGATCATGCCAGCCGATTTGCTGGTATTAAATCGAATGAACGAATATGATTTGATCCTAGGAATGGATTGGCTCTCTAAGTATCATGCTACTATCGATTGTGAGAGCCGGATAGTGAAGTTTAAAGAACCCGGGCACAAAGAGTTTGTGTACCGTGGGTATAAGAGTTCGCTCTTTGCTTCAATGGTGTCCACGTCGCAAGCAAGAAAGCTCATTGCTAGTGGTTGCATTGCCTACTTGGCGACGGTAGTGGATGACCGTAAGGAAGTGTTGGGGCTCGAGGACATTCCTATAGTCCAAGAGTTCCCGGATGTGTTTCCGACGGAGTTGCCCGGAATGCCACCGTATCGGGAAATAGAATTTGTGGTAGATTTGCTCCCGGGTACGGCGCCGATCTCTAAGGCCCCGTACAGGATGGCACCCGCGGAACTGAAGGAATTGAAAGCACAATTGCAAGATTTGATGGACAAGGGTTTCGTAAAGCCAAGTGTGTCACCTTGGGGAGCCCCTGTTCTATTTGTGAGGAAAAAGGACGGTTCGCTGCGGTTGTGTGTGGATTACCGCGAGTTGAACAAAGTGACCGTCAAGAATAAGTACCCGTTACCACGAATTGATGACTTGTTCGATCAGTTGCAAGGGTCTCGGGTATATTCAAAGATTGATTTGCAATCCGGTTATCACCAATTGAAGATCAAACCGGAGGATGTGCATAAGACCGCGTTTAGGACGCGGTATGGACATTATGAATTCACGGTTATGCCTTTTGGGCTTACCAATGCCCCGGCAGCGTTCATGGATTTAATGAACCGTGTGTTCAAACCACTATTGGATCAATTTGTGGTTGTGTTCATAGATGATATTCTTGTCTACTCTCGGAGTGAAGAGGAACATAGGGAGCACCTAAGGATTGTGCTTCAAGTTCTTCGAGAGAACAAGTTGTTCGCCAAATTGAAAAAGTGCGAATTTTGGATCCGTGAGATCGCTTTCTTGGGTCACGTAATTTCCGCAGGAGGAGTAGCTGTGGACCCTATGAAAGTAGAGGCAGTCAAGGATTGGCCTCGCCCGACCAATGTCACAGAAGTACGAAGCTTTTTGGGTCTTGCGGGGTACTATCGGCGGTTCGTGGAGGGATTTTCAAAAATCTCCGGTCCACTAACGCGTCTTACCCGCAAGGGAGCCAAATATATTTGGAGCGAGGAATGCGACCAAGGCTTTAAGGAGCTAAAGGAAAGGTTGACTTCGGCTCCGGTACTCGCCTTGCCGATTGCGGGGGAGGGTTATGTGGTGTATAGTGATGCATCACGTCGTGGTCTTGGGTGTGTGCTTATGCAAAGAGGACAAGTAATAGCATACGCCTCTCGACAGCTGAAGAGCTATGAGCAGAATTATCCCACCCACGACTTAGAGCTTGCGGCGGTGGTCTTCGCACTTAAGTTGTGGAGACACTACCTATACGGGGAGCATTGTGAGGTGTACACGGATCACAAAAGTTTAAAGTATTTATTCACTCAGAAGGAGTTGAACTTGAGGCAACGGAGGTGGTTGGAGTTGATAAAAGATTACGAATTAACCATCTTGTACCACCCCGGTAGAGCCAATGTGGTGGCCGATGCGCTCAGTAGGAAATCCGTGGAGAACTTCGCAATTGAGATGACGGGACAAATGCCGTTAATCAAGGAAATGGGCCGATTTGACTTGGAAGTCGTGGCCCCGGGCGTCCCCGCTAAACTTATGAGTCTCGAGGTGTGGCCGACCTTGTTGGAGCAAATAAAGGAAAAGCAATCCGGTGACCCGGAGCTCCGAAAGGTGCGGGGTACTATCGAGAGCGGGCATGCCGGTGAGTATCATATAGATTCGATGGGCGCAATTCGATTTCGAAATCGATTGTGCGTGCCGAAAGTTGAGGACATTCGTAGGGAAATCTTGAAAGAAGCTCACACTTCTCCCTATGCGATTCACCCGGGCGGCACCAAAATGTATAAGGACCTCAAAGTGCATTATTGGTGGCCGGGGATGAAACTTGATGTGGGACGCTTTGTGGCACAATGCTTAGTATGCCAACAAGTAAAGGCCGAGCGTCGCTTTCCGGCGGGAAAATTGCAAGGATTGCCCATTCCAGTTTGGAAGTGGGAAAATATCGCGATGGACTTTGTTGTGGGCTTACCTCGATCGCTAGGTGGCCACGATGCGATATGGGTGGTGGTGGATCGTTTGTCAAAGTCGGCACACTTTTTGCCAATCCACACCACTTGGTCGGGAGACAAGTTAGCCCAAGTCTACCTGGACGAGATTGTGCGGTTGCACGGGGTTCCGACCTCTATTGTTTCAGATCGAGATCCCCGTTTCACATCGCATTTTTGGAAAAGCTTGCAAGAAGCTTTGGGTACACGACTCGATTTCAGTTCAGCATTTCATCCTCAAACTGACGGTCAATCGGAAAGGACAATTCAGATTTTGGAGGATATGCTACGAGCGTGTGTGTTGGACTTCAAAGGAGCGTGGCCTACTCATTTGCCGATGGCTGAATTTGCTTACAATAATAGCTATCAAGCTAGCATCGGTATGGCACCTTTTGAGGTTTTGTATGGAAGAAAATGCCGCTCTCCTATTCATTGGAGTGAAGTCGGCGAGAGAAGGGTCTTAGGACCGGACGTGTTGCGTGAAGCGGAGGAAAAGGTCCGCTTGGCACGCGAACGCTTATCGACGGCGCAATCTAGACAAAAGAGTTATGCGGATCGACGTCGACGAGATTTGGAGTTCGCGGTAGGAGACCGCGTCTTCTTGAAGGTCTCACCCATGAGAGGGGTGAAGCGATTTGGTGTGCGGGGTAAGTTGAGTCCCCGTTACATTGGACCTTATGAGGTTTTGGAGCGTGTGGGATCCGTGGCATATCGGCTAGCTTTGCCGCCAAAACTTGCGGGGGTACACAATGTGTTCCATGTATCGACCCTCCGCAAGTATGTATATGATCCGGCGCACGTCCTCGAGTATGTACCTATAGAACTTCATGAGGATATGACTTATGAGGAGTTCCCCTTGTGCATCATGGATCACGAGGTGAAAAGTTTGAGGAACCGTGAAATCCCTTATGTGAAAGTACAATGGACAAATCACGGTGAGGGCGAAGCTACATGGGAATTGGAAAGCTCGATGAAGGAGCGGTTTCCTTACCTCTTCGCTGAGTCCAGCTGAGGTATGATTTTAGTTTCGCGGCCGAAACTCTCTTTAAGGGGGGTGGAATGTAGTACACTAAATTTCAGTGCATCGTACTGAACTTCTACAAATTGTAGAGTTCTAGTGAGAAAATGGCATAAGAGGCTATATGTGAGGCTTTGGCCAAGTTCGGGACTTGTGCGAAGTGTTTTCGGCGCAAAAGAGGCGTGAAAACGGACTTCGATAAGTTAAAACTGCAGAATTGGTAAAGTCTGCACTGGATTCCGGTATGTGAACTCTAATACCGGAATTGGAGCTTGGTATACCGGTATGTGAAATGGTATACCGGAATGCTGTGTTAAACCGAGAAACCTAGCTCTCGGGTTTGTGGAATTTTTCGGGGTATACCGGTATGTGAAAATGGCATACCGGTATACTGTGTGCGAAACAGTGAGATCAGCTCTCGGGTTCTGCGGAATCCCTGAGGTATACCGGAATCAGCACCCGTATACCGGTATGCAAATGCACATACCGGTATACAATGTCCAGATTTTGGCTGGTTGTTGTGTTGTTTGTGGAGAGGGGCATTTTGGTCTTTTCACATGCGTGGGGGTATTAGAAAGGCTGAGAACACTTCCCTTTCACAGAGTTCTTCTTCCCCACTACTCCTCTCCCTCTCCTCTCACTTTCTCTCTCTAGAGATCTCTCCAAAAGCTTGGAGAAGTGGTGGATTGATCTTGGAAAAGGCTTCCAAAGGAGAAAAGAAGCTTCTTGGTGCAAGAAGAAGCTTGGGGATTTCGTGATTAAGGTTAGTACCTCACGTTTTGGGTTCAAACCTTGGATTTGATCCTTTGAAATGAGGTTTTTGGGAACCCTTGGCAATCTAAACCTCAAATGGAGGGAGATTGGCCACGAAATCTAGGGTTTGGCTTGCATGCATGCAAACCCTAGGTAGAATGAGGGCTTTTACAATGAAGGGTTCTAAAAATATTTGGACCTTCGATAATTACAATTGAGGCATAGGAAATCATGTTAGAACACTTGATTTCCCATATTGAGATGGATTTAGGGTTCGTAATGAGTAACGAACCATTTTTCTTGTAGAAGCTTGGGTTGAAGCAAGAACTCAAGCTTGGACACTTAGGAGCTTGAAGAGTACAAGAAATTGGAAGCTCTTAAGGTGGGTTTGTGTTTACCGAAGTGATTAGGTCACTTCCATGTCTAGGGTAATTATCCATTTAAAAATAAAATGGTATGTGTTGAGAACCCTAGCATTTTGCATGTTGGCAAAGGTAAAATCATGATAGGTAGAACAATGAACTCCTATTGCATGATGGATATTTCAAGTACAATTCAATTATTTATACTTGTTGCATGGTTGCATGTGAGATTTAAACCTAGTGTTATTGAACATAGGTTGGAACGTGTGAGATTTAAACCTAGTGTCATTGAACATAGGTTGAACATGTGAGATTGAAACCTAGTGTCATTGAACATAGGTTGGACATGTGATTGGAACCTAGAGTCATGGAACCTAGGTTGGCAATGAGTAAGTAAGCCTAGTGTTATCAAACATGGGCGAGACTTAGTGACTTGAACCTAAGATCATGAGATTTAGGTTGGCAAGTAATGTAAAGAATGGGATGTGCGACGATTTTGCTATCCCGGGTATGCGACGATTTCGCTACCATGCCACGAGTTGGCGGTGCCGACATGGGATAGGTGACGATTTCGCGATCCCGGGTATGCGACGATTTCGCTACCGCGCCACGTGTTGGCGGTGTCGAGGGGGATGTGCGACGATTTTGCTATCCCGGGTATGCGACGATTTCGCTACCATGCCATATGATGGCGGTGTTGAGACGGGGTATGCGACGATTTCGCTATCCCGAGTATGCGACGATTTCGCTACTCGAACGAGGAGGTGACAAGCTCACTCCTTGAATGTTGGAACAGATATGGTGAGACGGCGATTCCGAAACCATAAGTAAACGACAAGTAAAAGAACTTGGTCATTGTGAGACATAGGATGAACCTAGGAGAGAATGATAGATTATATTTCATTTGGTTGCATCCTTTATGTTTATTTACTAAGCATGTAAATAATTGTTGCATAGTTATATATGATCTAACTTATGCATATGGTGTTTCTTTGGACCTGGTGGGTCGAGCTTCTCTCTTGGGTGGCCTTACCCACTGGGAACTATGTTTATAGTTCTCACCCCACATTTTCCAGGTCCTTCCGCGAGTGAGGCGGCGGAGCGAGGCAAGGGTTTGGCTCTTTAGATAGCGGCCCTTCCATTTTGGTGATGCATAGAGTTGTACCCCTATTTTGGACTATGATAGCATAGAGTATTTTCATTCTTGTATGAATGTTGTATATTCCATAGTTTTGGAACATGATGTATGGAATGAAAGTGAAAGAAAAGAAAATTTGGACATGTATATTGTGCCTTGTGATGTAATAGAAGTAGAACTTCTTTATGTTGATGCTTTCCTTGTGCAACTCTTGTACTCCGTTCCTAGTTGGGACATTGTGGATAAGCTTGTGTTGTGACGCCTTGGGCGGGTAGAAAGGACTCTATCCGTTCGGCGGGTCTGGGGCATGCGCCCGTGAGGTTATCCTTTCCACCTAGTTGGTGTTAAAGGGCCGGCGGGGCGTGACATTTTCTTTGCTATAGTAATAGAAACAATTTTTTTTGTACAGTGAAAATAACGAAAAATCTGCAAGTAAACTATATGCAATTAAAATTTTAAAATTCTAATCTCGATAAATTTAATTTATATAACAAATATATTATCAAGTTGTCAAACAAAAATATACACTATATTTTTTAAAAAATAATTAGATTCGCACTCGTTAGATTTTTAATCACAATCAGATTGGAATTAGGCTTAGTGTGACACCCCAATAGTCCCACATCGGATGGGAATGGGGTTGTCATTGGGTTTATAAGAGACTTGGGCCACTAGTAACAATAACTGGGCTTAAGCATTTTGGGTTGTTGATTGGGCCCAACGAGTTATTGTTGTTAGTGGGCTGGGTCGTTACATTTGGTATCAGAGCCAGTTCACCAGCCGGAAGTGTGAGATGAGTCTTGGCTGAGCCAGGTTGTGCAGCGGAGAGAGCGAGGCTCTCATGCTGTTGATTGTTGTGGGTGGAGCGCGGCTCACCACAAAGTCGGTTTAGGCTAGCGAGACGAGTCTCACGCGCGCTCACCACAAAGTCGGTTTAGGCTAGCGAGACGAGTCTCACATCGCCTGGTGATCTTGGGCTGTGTGTGTTTAGGACTGACGGGGACGTCAGGGCCTAAAGGGGGGGAGTCTGTGACACCCCAATAGTCCCACATCGGATGGGAATGGGGTTGTCATTGGGTTTATAAGAGACTTTGGCCACTAGTAACAATAACTGGGCTTAAGCATTTTGGGTTGTTGATTGGGCCCAACGAGTTATTGTTGCTAGTGGGCTGGGTCGTTACACTTAGATTGCTGGAAAACATTGTACTAAGAATCCAATTATGATGAAATCATCTAATAATTTTGTGATTAAATAAATAATAAAGTTACATTTAAACACTAAGAAAAAATTTTAAATTGTTGAAGAAAAATAAACCGCAATGCCCTAAGGCAAATTTTTGTCTTTCTTATGGATTAATCGGAAACACCGCCCGAGAATACGACTGGAACTCCTCCTACGAGCATGACCGCGATTGAGGTTTCTTTCAACACCTGCCAATAAAAGGATCAAATAAGTAGAAGAAAACAACAGAAAGAGAGAATAAATCTTGAATATATTTTTCTAAAATAAATCTCGGTATCATGCACCTATGAACAGTAGAGTTCAATATAAAGTGAAAGAGGGATTCAAATGTTGGAGTCATGGTTAACTCCACTTGCCGCACACACGCGAAACGTCCACTTAATGCACGCGCAAAACGTCTGCACTTGAAGCAAGCAGACGTGGAATTTCCGCACTTGAAGCAGATGTTCATTAATTACATAATAAAAAATAATAATAAATAAAAGAATAAAATAAATAAGTAAATATTATGTAGAAGAAATAAATAATAATATTATAATAAATAAAAGAATAAACAAATTCAACATAAAATTTTAGATTTTCTCCACCAAGTATAGGGTGTATGGGTAGCATTGCACAATTTACATAAGAAAAATTTGTACACCCCTTAACATCTTACACTCTTCAAAATAAAGGTTGATACAACCCTTTTGAGTTTCTATTAAAAAAATCTATAATAAGTTAATAGAGAATGCTACATATAAACTCCGTGTATATCTTACATTTTTTAGATCCTAAAATTTAATTTTTTTAAAAAATTTTAGTAAAAATTGATAAAATTAATGGATGAATTCTAGCAACACGAAATTTAGAATGTACGATTTATATTATTTGAATTTAAAAACAAGTATTGTCCTAAGTTAATATACACAATAAGAGACCTATAAATCGATAGGATGTATGGATAACATTACTTTGTACATTACTTTTTCTTTCAATATTTTTTTATTTTAACCCTTTAAAAATTTATAATTGGCCAAATACCCTTCTATTGGAAAAATAATTGAAATACAGTAAATCATTTATCGATTTTAATGCAATTTAGAAGACGGTAAATAAATTGACGCTTATTTTTTAAAGACGGTAAATGATTTACCATCTTTCCCTTAAAGAACAAAATGGTGAATAATCTACTGCTATTTTTCATATATAATTTTAACACCAATATAAAGATTTCAACAAATCACGTAAAATCTTAATAATTTGAAATATCTTAATAATCTATCCACATAATTTTAACCATAAAAAAAATTTAATAATCCCCATAAAATCTTAATAGCCTCACAAAATTCTTATAATTTATTAAAAATAATAATAATATAAAAATGACGGTGAACGATTCATCGTATTTCTTATTTTTTTTAATTAGTTGTCCAAATAAAATTTAAAAAATATTATTTATAAATTAAAAATTTTTATGGGATTATTAGAAAGAAGGTCCTCCGCTCCCCCCGCCATTTCACTCTCTCGGTAAATGATCCACCGTCTTTCCCTTAAAGAACAAAATGGCGAATGATTTACTGCTATTTTTCATATATAATTTTAACTCCAATATAAAGATTTCAACAAATCATGTAAAATCTTAATAACCTGAAATATCTTAATATCCATAAAAAAATTATAATAATCCCCATAAAATCTTAAGAGCCTCAAAAAATTCTTATAATTTATAAAAAAATAATAATATAAAAACGACAGTGAACGATTCATCGTATTTCTTATTTTTTCAATTAGTTGTCCAAATAAAATTTTAAAAATATTATTTATAAATTAAAAATTTTGCAAAATGGTGAATGATTTTCTTCTATTTTTTATATATAATTTTAACACCAATATAAAGATTTCAACAAATCACGTAAAATTTTAATAACCTGAAATATCTTAATAATCTATCCACATAATTTTAACCATAAAAAAATTATAATAATCCGCATAAAATCTTAACAGCCTCACAAAATTCTTATAATTTATAATAAAAAAATACTATAAAAACAACGGTGAACGATTCATCGTATTTCTTATTTTTTCAATTAGTTGTCCAAATAAAATTATAATAATATGATTTATAAATTATAAATGGCCTTTTTGCATAAAAAATCCACTAGTTTTGGGCTTTTGCAAAATTGGGCCGCATTTTTTGATTTTGCAGATTCGGTCCGGATTTTCAGGTTTCTGACCAAAATGCCCCTTGTATCCCTCCGCCCCAAACGTATGCGCTTTTGAGCTCGTTTACGCATACGTAGCGTACGGCCTCTGCGAGCGCAATAAATGCCAGCGCATTAAATGCCACACCCGCTGGCTTACGCAAGCTCCCATACATCTGTACGGGAACCAAAGCGCCCCCGCTATTCGCCAGCCGCGATGTTTGCTGTTCGTGGTTTCGAAATTTCAATAATCGAAGCTTTATTTTGAAGTGTACGCGACATGCAACGGGACCAATAGTGCAACGTGAAGCAAAATAGTGCAATCATTTTTAAAATAGTGCAAAATGGTGCGGACGACATGATGGAGCAAACAGTCAGACCTCTTCCTGAACCGTCGTCCCGTGCTTCTTATTCTATTTGTAGAGCTCTCGCACTCCTCCATGCAAGACTGGCAGTTAATTCCAGCAGTTTCCGCCACGTTCGGCGCTTGCAGAAGAGAAGTGGAGGAAGCATGGAGGAGGGAGTTTTATGGTTAGGAAGTGGAGGGGTAGAGTTGATCATTTTCAGAGACGACAAGGGCATGCAACCTGTGCAACTTTGGGGGCAATGGTGTATTAGAGCAAAAGAGGCAGTAAATGGTGTAACAATAGGTACTGCCATATGCTTCAAAATAGTGCAACTTCGGCAAGTGTTGGCTTCGGCAAGTGTTAGCTTGGCATATCCTATAGAAGTTGTTTTTCACCCCGCCGAATGTGCTCGTCAACTTAGGCAAGTGTTCGCTTGGCTAGAAGCAGTGCAAATATTTTCATGTATGTTGTGTTAACATGTCGGTAATAGCGCAAGTCAGGCATTAAATAGTATAATAACGAACAAAAGAGTGCAACATTGTTCGTCAAAAAGTGTAACCGCCCCTGACTAGTGCAACACCACCGTCTAACCACTCTCTAACCAGTGCAACGCCGCAAATGATAGGAAATACAATACAAGAACAACAAGAAGATTAAATATTGAAACAGAAAATGCACTTTCCATTAATCTAGGAGCAAGGATTACATTTGCTGGGACCAAGGATTACATTTGCTTTGAAACCGCCGCATTACATTCTTCTTTGATGAAAATTAAACTATTTCATACGGATATTTGATGTGCAATCCAAGCGCAGGGCCACTACTGTTCGTCATGGAGGCGAAGGCGAGGAAGGGCCGTCCCCCCCTAAGTGCAAGCGATGCGGCCATGGTTCATGAGGGTCGTCGCGATCCCCGTCCACAGCCGCTGCGGCGGCGGCGGCGGTGGTGGGCGAAGCTCTTCCTCGTCTTGTTACTTTCGGCGGCAGCGGCGGATTTTGCAGGGGCAGTTATTACACTCGTCGTGGTTGGTGGCTGTGGTGTTGCCTACGGCGGCCGCCGTGGAAGGGGAGATAGTCGAATGAGGGCTCGCGGAGGAGGCTGCTGTTGGTCAGGGTAGGATCAAGCAGATCTGCGTTAAGATAGATGCACACTATATGGAGTGCGTCAGTTGGTGCGAGCCCTTTGGATCTCCGCTCTACCAGGTGCGCAAACAGACTCAATGATGAGTAGAAGAAGAGAATCGAGCAGGTTCAATAAAAAAGTCGAAAAAAAAATTTGAACCTCGAAGAGAAGATGGCCAATGGGTTCGCAGCAACGGAACCACTCCAGATAGTGAGCATCGATCTTAACGCAGATCTGTTTGCTCCTACCCTGCCCGACAACAGCCTCATCTGCGAGCCCTACTTCGACTAACTCCCCTTCCGCGGCGGCCGCCGTAGGCAACACCACCGCCGCCAACCACGACGAGTGTAATAACTGCCCCCACAACATCCGCCGCTGCCGCCGAAACTAACAAGACGAGGAAGAGCTTCGCCCACCACCGACGCCGCCGCCGCAGCGGCTGTGGACGGGGATCGCGACGACCCTCATGAACCATGGCCGCATCGCTTGCGCTTAGGGGGGGACGCCCTTCGTCGCCTTCGCCTCCTTGACGAACAGTGTTCCCTTTACCTTCTTTTATAATTGAATAATCCTAAAGGTCGAAAGAAAATACTGTATCAAACAGTAGAAAACGTACGATGCAAACGATTGAAAGAAATAGTGCAACATCCTGAAGAAACAGTAGGAAGAACGATGTTTTACGGGTATAAATGGTGCAACATACCTTTACAAAGGTTATATGCTCGCATTAAACGTCCAACAAAACTTACAATAGTGCAATATTTGCTAAAGATTGAAAGAAAACAACGACTGTAAAAAGAGTGCAATCATTTAGTACATTCATGTAAGGTACAATGCATCTGAAAAACCGTTGGTTAATAGGCGAAACCTTCGGTTGTCGTGCCGCCGCTTTCGTTTTCCGAGGAAAAAAGTAATATTTCCCCTTCGATGCTAGAACATACCTCGTAATGATTTCGCCGACGTATTTTACTGTACAGGTACCTTTAAAAATATAAAAAGTGGCTCTAATATCGGTAAAATAATCTGCACAGTATTTTGAAATAATTGTGTAACATGCTTTAAAATAGTGCAACAATAGGTAAACAAGTGTACATATAGGGAGAAATGGTATAACTGAACAGGGCTGTCGTTTCGACAGGCGGCGGGAGAATGTTATTGTTATCTGTTACCATTCAGCTACTATTTCATCGTAATATGGCGCGAACGGACGTACTGATTCCCCCCAAAAATAAAACTTTTAACTCATATAATCGAGCTGGATTATATATGCATGCATGAATCCCAGTGCACCACTTTTAGCTAACTATATTGCTTCCACCTCATGGAGAACGTTGAGGTGTCAGTCCACTGTCATTTTAATGGTTTCTTCCAGGATGATGGAGCAAAGGTCAAGTATGTAGGAGGAAACTGCCGACTCGCTTTTCATGGTGAAGGGGAGAGTTTTAAGGCCTTGCAAGCCTGTTTCGTCAAATTCATGAATACTTCGCTGGAGCGGTGTAAGATGCAACTTAAATTTAGCTACGGTGGAAAAATAGAAAACCTAATCGATATTGTAGACGACGATGATGTCCGAAGCATATGAAAACTGTATAGAGACCACGCACATCTATTGGAGCTGTATGCCGTTAGTAGCAATGTGGAGGTAGAGGTTCGTACATGTGAGCCTGACGAGATAGATGAGGCGCTTACAGACGAGCGCCTGGAAATGTTGATATGCAGCCGCTCCGCTGATGCTTTATCGCCTAAACACACAAATGTTGAACTATTTGGGACGTAAGTTGCACCATTGTCTATTTCTTGACCTAGTACTCTCTATATTTTGCACCCGAAATGCGCAATATGTATCCCATATTGCACTATTCTAGTTCTATGTTGCACTATTTTTAGTACCAAATTGCAGTGTCTTTTTCATATAAATAATACACTCTTCTAGTAGCATATTGCACGGTTTAATAATTTGAATTCGTTATATTGCACCGTTTGCTTTGCATCTGTACTGCAGATACTGTCATCCTGTAATTATCGACGACGCTGAAAATAGCGACGGGGGCACTAGTATATTTGATGTGAAAGGTGACATGAATTCCGACGATAGCCTCCATATCGTCGCATCGCCTCCTATGGACTCTCACCGGACGTATAACGCCCTTGATGTTGTCCCGTTGAGCCAATGTGAAGCATCACTTCCATCGGCGGAACATTTCGACGCCGAGGATCTGGAAGAAGATCTCGTCGTGAACAGCGCTACGCCAGAGGCGGTTGGCACTGTCGTAGATGTGGATGATCTCCATGAGGGCCAGATTTACAGTACACAATCTGATTTCAAGAGAGCTATGAAAAAGTACGCCATGAAAAAAGGCTTCGAATACGCCCCCACAAAGTGCAACGAAAGCAAAATAACGGCGAGATGCCGTGTCGCGGATTGCCCATGGAGAATCAAGGCGCGACACTTACCAGGACTAAATCAGTGGTGGGTAAAAAAATTTGTCTCCAAATATATGTGCAGCCGGGCAATAGGAGGCTTGGGGCACAGGAATTGCGACGAGGAATTTATCGCCGCTGAAATTCGGGAGCAGCTCGTAGCGAACGATAAATACACTCCGAAGATGATTCAGACCGAGATTCAGCGCCACTACGGTGCAAATATTTCTTATTGGAAAGCCTACCGTGCCAGAGAAAGGGTACTTTAGACGGTCCGCGGAGATTTCGAGGGTTCGTTCGCTGCACTTCCATCGTACATGCGAGAGCTGAAGATGGCCGACGCAGATGCATGTGTTCAGCTAGCATAGCAGGACGAAGGACGTTTCCATCGTTTCTTCTGATCTTTCGGTGCATCGATTCGTGCTTTCCGGAAGCACTGTAGGCCGTTAGTTGGACTGGATGGTATGTAGTTATTTTATTGTAGCATAAATCACACATTTTATACAAATTTTGCTTTATTACATATTCTATTGATGTAAAAGTAAAGTCTTTTGCACGATTATGACCAAACGTACACTATTTGCCATAATTCCAGGCACTTTCCTGACTGGTAAGTATAGAGGGGCGCTGCTGACGGCCTCATGTATCGACGGAAATAACTGTATCCTGCCATTAGCTTGGGCAGTTGTGGAGGGCGAAAATTGATATTCCTGGCACTGGTTTTTGGAACGGATGAACGAAAATATCATTTCGACCCTTGAGCTCCATGGACGAAACAGTATTCTCACTTTTATTTCCGACCGACAAAAGGGTCTTATTGAAGCCGTAGGCGATGTTTTCCCCGAAGCAGCTCATGGTTACTGTGTGTACCACCTATCCACCAATCTCCTACATGCGCCCAAAAATACCCCCGCGTGGAGAAGATTCTGGGCTGCTGCGCGTGCATACACTGCCTCCGAGTTCAACGAGGTAATGGAGAAGATGAAAGATTTGAACCCTGAACAGTTCAAGTATGTGGCAAAGATTCCCCGATGCAGGTGGGCTACCCATTGCTTCCTTGGCAGGCGTTATTCAATGCTGACTTCCAACTGTGCCGAGACGATAAACAGTGTAATACGAGCTTTAAAGGGGCTTCCAATTACATACCTTGTAGAGGAAACCCGAAAGAAAACGGCGGCGTATTTTCACCGGAGGAAAGAGGAAGCTGAGAAGACGACGAGTGTTTTGACACCTTATGCGGAGAAAATAATTCAGGATGCAAAGGATGCGTCTCGTTTTTACACCCTGTACCCTTCGACAGATGTGCTTTTTCAGGTTATTTAGACGTATTTGCACCATCTTGGCGTACCTTGCACTGCTTTATACCGTACTTGCATTATTGTTTAAGTTTGTTGCACTCTTTTCTTTTTGTTGCACTATTTGTCCCGCTTATGCCTGTGGCAAATGTTTTGACATAACAGGTAGTCACTGTAAGCGGCACGGAGGTTGTGGATCTTTCTAAATAGATATGTTCCTGCAAACGTTGGGACATTTACGGCATCCCATGTAATCACGCCATGGGAGCAATCTCCATGAGGGGCTATGACCCGTACGAATATGTCGAGGACTGGTTCAAGGCCACGACTTACCGCGAAACCTACAAGGACTACGTCCCCCCGACTAGAGGCAAAGAGCACTCGCCACCACTACCAGCCACCGTCGTGCGTCCCCGGCCGCCAAACGTTCGCATACAGCCGGGAAGAAGGAAGGTTGCGCGGAGAGAATCCATTGCTAATGGCCTGATAAAAAAGCGGTGTGGGAATTGTCAAAGGTGGGGTCATAACAGACGGTCATGCAAGAACCCTCCGCAGCCCAGAGGCAAGCAGCCGGTGGAAGCCACGCACCGCGCTACACTGTTCTTAGCAACCATTGCACTGTTTGCGTTAATACCCAGACACTGATTGCACTATTGCACTATTTGCGTTAATACCCAGACACTGATTGCACTATTGTGCGTACAGTTGTACGTTTAAAATGGGCAGGTAACCTTTCTTAAGGGATGTTGCACCATTTATACCAGGTTTACGTCATACTTCCTACTGTTTGTCCATGGTGTTGCGTACGCCTTCTGCACGAAGCATCCTCCACCGCCGTCGCCACAGCCACAGCGACTGGGGAAGAGGATGACGACGACCCTTCGTCGCCTTCGCCTACTTGACGAACAGTAGTCGCCCTGGGCTAGAAATTGCAAATCCCATCTCTCTATAAATAGTGTAATTTTCATCAAAGCAAATGTAATCCTTGGTCCCAGAAAATGTAATCCTTGCTCCTAGATTAATAGAGAGTGCATTTTCGTGTGCATTTTCTGTCATTTGCGAACTGGTGCTAGTTATAGCCAAGCAACTCTCGGTGAAGATGAGGAGAACATACGCCCAACTGAAAACAATGAAAAAAGAGCGAAGTTGCACTGTTTAAGGTGCGGAGTTGATACTCGTCAGGGATAGTTACACTACTTAACAAAGCGATGTTGCACTCTTTTCGTCTCATTACACTATTTATAACCTTGTTTGCGCTTTTACTTACATGTTAGCACAAGAATAACTATTGAAAATATTGACTCATTTCACCATTTTTTAAATATATTGCATTAACTAATGTTACACCATTTACTGCCTCTTTTGCACTAATACACCGTTGCCGACAAAAGTGGACAATTTGCATGGCGTTGTGGTACCTCTTTGCAAATGAACCATTTCCTCTACTTTAATTTAGGCCCCAGCAACCATCGGCGCCGCCGCCGAAAGGAATACGGTGGACTGTTATTTCTCCTTATAGTTACACTGTAATATAGAATGTTGCACTGTTAGTTCTCACGAATTATACTTTTCGTAGCTTTGTTGTACTTTTTTGTGCGCGTTGCACTATTATTCCCTTTGTCACTTTTTTCTTGGCGTTGCACTATTATTCCCTTTGTTGGGCGGATAGTCCTTAAAAATATTTATTTCAAAAAACCCAAACAGCCGAACAGTATTCACTTTTGCGCATTTAATGCCCCGGCGCAGGCGCATTTAATGCCCTGACAGCTGCGGAACATTATACGTATACGAGCTAGAAAGCGCATACGTTTGAGGCGGAGGGATACAAGGGGCATTTTGGTCAGAAACCTGAAAATTCGGACCGAATATGCAAAATCGAAAAATGCGGCCCAATTTTACAAAAGCCCAAAACTAGTGGATTTTTTATGCAAAAAGGCCATTATAAATTTTGCAAAATGGTGAATGATTTACTGCTATTTTTCATATATAATTTTAAAATTAATATAAAAGTTTCAACAAATCACGTAAAATCTTAATAATCTGAAATTTCTTAATAATCTATCCACATAATTTTAACCATCAAATTTTTTTTATAATAATCCCCATAAAATATTAACAGCCTCACAAAATTCTTATAATTTATAAAAAAAAATAATATAAAAACGACGATGCACGCTTCATCGTATTTCTTATTTTTTCAATTAGTTGTCCATATAAAATATTAAATATATCATTTATAAATTAAAAATTTTGCAAAATGGTGAATGATTTTCTGCTATTTTTCATATATAATTTTAACACCAATATAAAGATTTTAACAAATCACGTAAAATCTTAATAACCTGAAATATCTTAATAATCTATCCACATAATTTTAACCATCAATTTTTTTTTATATTCCCCATAAAATCTTAACACCCTCACAAACTTCTTATAATTTATATAAAAAAATAATAATATAAAAACGACGGTGAAAGATTCATCGTATTTTTTCTTTTTTTTTAATTAGTTGTCCAAATAAAATTTTAAAAATATTATTTATAAACTAAAAATTTTGCAAAATAGTGAATGATTTTCTGCTATTTTTCATATATAATTTTAACAACAATATAAAGATTTCAACAAATCACGTAAAATCTTAATAACCTGAAATATCTTAATAATCTATCCACATAATTTACCCATAAATTTTTTTTTTTAATATTCCCCATAAAATCTTAACAACCTTACAAAATTTTTATAATTTATAAAAAAATAATAATATAAAAACAACGGTGAACGATTCATCGTATTTCTTATTTATTCAATTAGTTGTCCAAATAAAAATTTAAAAATATTATTTATAAATTATAAATTTTGCAAAATGGTGAATGATTTACTGCCATTTTTCATATATAATTTTAACATCAATATAACAGTTTCAACAAATCACGTAAAATCTTAATAACTTGAAATATCTTAATAATTTATCCACATAATTTAACCTATCAAAATTTTTTTTTATAATCCCTATAAAATCTTAATAGCCTCACAAAATTCTTATAATTTATAAAAAAATAAGGCTAAATTACACAAAACCCCCCTGTCTAAATTCAATTTTTTACTTTCCCTCCCTGTCATTCAAAACCTACACTTTGCCGTCTCGAAAAACGAAAAATATTCACAGGGGGGTACGGTGTGACAAAATGACTAAATTACCCTCTTCTTCTTCGTCTTCTCCCCCAACCTACTGATCCCGTACCTTCGCCGGCACCTTTCTCGACCCCAGCTACAGCACCATTTTCTCACCTGCTCTCCTGTTCCTCCAGCATTCTCGCGGCCCCTTTATTTCGGCGACTCTAGGGAGGAGATCGTGGTGGGTATGGGCGGAGAGGTGGGCAAGGGCGAGGGTGAGGCGGCAGAGGAGGTCAAGGACGTGCATCTGGGCACGGATAGCGCGAAGGCGAGGGCGAGAGCGAGGCGGCAGAGTCGGGCGAGGCGGCGCGGCCAAGGATATCGGTGAGGAAGGAGGAGGAAGATGAGGGTTTTCAGGGGTATTTTGGGTATAAAAAATATGATATAAACGGAACCCTAACGGAACGCTGACGGCGGGGGCTGAAGTGAACATTTTTTATTTTTTGAGGGGGTAAAGTGTAGGTTTTTGAATGACAGGGGGGATAGTGAAAAAGCGGGTATTGACAGGGTTTTTTTGTAATTTAGCCAAAAAATAATAATATAAAAAATGATGAATAAAATTTTTTCAATTAGTTGTCCGAATAAAATTTTAAAAATATTATTTATAAATTATAAATTTTGCAAAATGGTGAATGATTTACTGCTATTTTTCATATATAATTTTAACATCAATATAAAAATTTCAACAAATCACGTAAAATCTTAATAACCTGAAATATCTTAATAATCTATCCACATAATTTTAACCATCAAATTTTTTTTTAATAATTCCCATAAAATCTTAACAGCCTCACAAAATTCTTATAATTTATAAAAAAAAATAATAATATAAAAACGACGGTGAACGATTCATCGTATTTCTTATTTTTTCAATTAGTTGTCCAAATAAAATTTTAAAAATGTTATTTATAAATTAAAAATTTTGCGAAATGGTGAATGATTTACTGCTATTTTTCATATATAATTTTAACGACAATATAAAGATTTCAATAAATCACATAAAATCTTAATAACCTGAAATATCTTAATAATCTATCCATATAATTTTAGCCATCAATTTTTTTTTTAATGATCCTCACAAAATCTTAACAGCGTCACACAATTTTTATAATTTATAATAAAAAATAATATAAAAATGACAGTGAACGATTCATCATATTTCTTATTTTTTCAATTAGTTGTCCAAATAAAATTTTAAAATTATTATTTATAAATTTAAAAATTTTTATGGAGTCATTATTAGAAAAAAAAAAATCGTAACACACACGCACACACACCCGGCATTTCACTCTCTAGGTAACCCCCCTGTTTCACTCTCTCCGTAATATCCCCCCACCCCCGTTTCACTCTCTCCGTAGCACACCCCCCCCTGCGGGTTTTCGACCGCCCGACGAAACCAGAAAAAGCCCCGCGCATTTCTCTCTCTCTCTCTCTCTCTTTTTCTCCCTCCCGGCCTTCCCTCATCTCTCCCCTCTCTCATCCGCTTTGTCTCACCACGCTCAGCCCACTTTCTACGACGGCGCCCGTTCTCTCGCGAGGAGGACGATGAGGACAAAGAGGATGTGGTGCCGTGGTGGCGATATCTAGGGCTTCCTCTCTCTCAGGCGCTCCCTCTCTGCTCATTTCGATCGGGTCTGAACTTCGAACCCCGCCCCCTCACCCGGAGGCACAATTGCACAGAAACCCTAAACCCCACTCGTCCTCGACTCTTCCGTGGTAGTAAAATCGAAACCTTGAAAGTTTAGACTATTTATGTTATGGTGACACCATTCGCATCTAATTAGGGTATTTTGCACTATCTGAATACTTGCTGCTCTTTCTGAAATGAGACCATAAATTTGGTGACTTACTGTAGGATTATATTTTTGTTGAAGAAACAAATTAAGTGATAATACAATATAACTTGACCTTGGGGTGCTCAAATGTCTCATATATTATACAACCGTTGTCCTCAATTCCTAGATGGTATTGGTATTATGTATGGTCAATCTTCCTGATGGAAAAAATATGCTGCTCCGCTTGGAAACCGACCTTAAGATTTAATGGCAATCTCTCTTTCTTGCAAGACTCATTTTAGGTGAGAAATCAATGCTTGTAATTGTTTTCTAGTGCACTATTGGCTGTTTAGATGTATTGGTTAATTCTCTGCCCAGATGGAATGGAAGATAACTACTTGCAAAAATATTTGAAGAATTTTTTCTCAAAAAACAAAAAAGAAATGTTTGAAGAACATAGAAGAATAAAGTATAAAGGGACTTAAAAAGAGAAGCATACGAGTTTGAGTGGAAAGTGATTTGGTAAGGCCATAGAAAATCTAGCAAATGTTCAATAAGAGATGGATTACTTTTAGTTTAGCATGTGAGTTTGCTCTCATGATGTTTTAATTTCATAAAAAAAAAAGAGGTTTGTTTGATGAATGATTGTGGATGCAACTTGATATATGAACTCCATTGGGTGGACTTGCATATGCACTTATTTATTTACTTGACTCTGAGATAGACTATATATTGAATTTGCAAAATGGTGAATGATTTACTATAACGACCCAGCCCACTAGTAATAATAACTCGTTGGGCCCAATCAACAACCCAAAATGCTTAATTCCAGTTATTACTACTAGTGACCCAAGTCTCTTATAAACCCAATGACAACCCCATTCCCATCTGTGTGGGACTATTGGGGTGTCACATCTACTGCTATTTTTCATATATAATTTTTACACCAATATAAAAATTTCAACAAATCACGTAAAATCTTAATAACCTGAAATATCTTAATAATCAATCCACATAATTTTAACCATCAAATTTTTTTTATTAATACCTACAAACTCTTAACAGCCTCACAAAATTCTTATAATTTATAAAAAAATAATAATATAAAAAAGACGGTGAACGATTCATCGTATTTCTTTTTTTTTCAATTAGTTGTCCAAATAAATTTTTAAAAATATTATTTATAAATTTTAAAATTTTTATGGAGTCATTATTAGAAAAAAGATTTTTTGTAACACACACACACACTCGGCGTTTCACTCTCTAGGTAACCCCCCCCCCCCCCCTGTTTCACTCTCTCCGTAATATCCCCCTACCCCCCGTTTCACTCTCTCCGTAACACCGCCTCCCCCCGTTTTCGACCGCCTGACGAAACCAGAAAAAGCCCCGCTCATCTCTCTCTCTCTCTCTCTCTCTCTCTCTCTTTTTCTCCCTCCCGGCCTCCCCTCATCTCTCCCCTCTCTCATCCGCTTTCTCTTACCACGCTTGGCCCACTTTCTACGCCGGCGCCCGTTCTCTCGCGAGGAGGACGATGAGGACAAAGAGGATGTGGTGCCGTGGTGGCGATATCTAGGGCTTCCTCTCTCTCGGGCGCTCCCTCTTTGCTCATTTCGTTCAGGTCCGAACTTCGAACCCCGCCCTCTCACCCGGAGGCACAGTCGCACAGAAGCCCTAAACTCCACTCGTCCTCGACTCCTCGATCACCAATTTTCTCGACTCCTCCGTGGTAGTAAAATTGAAACCTTGCAAATTCAGACTATTTATGTTATACTGACACCATTCGCATCTAATTAGGATATTTTTGTACTATCTGAATACTTGCTGTTAGGGCTGGAAATCCAGCTCGCCGTTCGCGAGCCAGCTCGTGTTCGGCTCGAAATGAGCTCGAAATCGACTCGCTCGTTTAGTAAACGAGTCGAACACAAGCTGGATTTTCGAGCTCGTTTAATAAATGAGCCGAACACGAGCTAGGGTCAGCTCGCTCGTGTTCGGCTCGATAACAGCTTGATTATATTTATTTTATATTAATATAATTTTTATACATATATTATATTTATATATATAAATAAATATATAATTATATTTGTATATAAATATATTATATAAATTATTATTTTTAAATATTTTTGCCAACCTAAAAATAAAGCCAGCTTATTTAAAAAGGCTCATTTATATTTAAAATTTTAACCGTTTGATCAAAATTTAACCAATAATATTGTATCAACTTTTCACTCTTCCTCTTTCTAACCCTAATTCCTCTTTTCCCCTTTTTTTAACCCCTCTCACATACAGCCGCCTCTCTCTTTCTCTCTTTCTCTCTGCGCCCGAAGACCCCCTGGCAGCGGCTCTTCAGTCTTCACCGTTCGGCGTTCGCACACCCCCGGCAGCGTACTCTACGCCGTTCGCGTATCTCGGTGGAACTCCGGCAGCGGCGCTTTCAACCGGTTCGTTCTTCCATTGATCTTCATCTTTTTTTTCTTAATTTTTTTTTTATAGTTTTTTGAGCAGAATGTGAGGGATTTTTTTTCTTGCGCTTCTAAGCAGAGTTTGATCTGATTTTACAGAGATTTAGATAGATCGTGTCGGATTGGTAGTATTGAATAATCGAGGTAACGAGCCGAAAACGAGCCAGCTCGAATAAATTGCGAGCCGAATACGAGCTGGACTTTTCGAGCTCGTGATCGACCGAAAACGTGCCGACCTTGAACACTTTCGAGCCGATCTTGAGCTGGCTCCAGCTCGCTCGAGTTCGGCTCGTTGACAACCCTACTTGCCGTTCCTTCTGAAATGAGACCGTAAATTTGGTGACTTACTGTAGGATTATGTTTTTGTTGAAGAAAAAAATTAAGTGATAATACAATATATTGACCTTGGGGTGCTCAAATGTCTCATATATTATACAACTGTTGTCCTCAATTCCTAGATGATATTATGTATGGTCAATCTTCCTGATGAAAAAAATATGCTGCTCCGCTTGGAAACTGACCTTAAGGTTTAATGGCAATCTCTCTTTCTTGCAAGACTCATTTTAGGTGAGAAATCAATGCTTGTAATTGTTTTCTAGTGCACTATTGGCTGTTTAGATGTATTGGTTAATTCTCTGCCCAGATGGAATGGAAGATAACTACTTGCAAAAATATTTGAAGAATATTTTCTCAAAAAACAAAAAAGAAATGTTTGAAGAACATAGAAGAATAAAGTATAAAGGGACTTAAAAAGAGAAGCATACGATTTTGAGTGGAAAGTGATTTGGTAGGGCCATAGAAAATCTAGCAAATTTTCAATAAGAGATGGATTACTTTTAGTTAGCATGTGAGTTTGCTCTCATGATGTTTTAATTTCATAAAAAAAAATGAGGTTTGTTTGACGAATGATTGTGGATGCAACTTGATGTATGAACTCCATTGGGTGGACTTGCATATGCACTTATTTATTTACTTGACTCTGAGATAGACTATATATTGAATGTTATATTATTAAAAATAATGATTGAGGATTGTCACTTATGAACTCACTTATGAACTCCTTTTTTTGTTATATTGAATTTTATGTTGACTTTGTAGACCAAACAATTGGATGTTATTTTATCTTCTTTCTTATGCTCTAAGTTCATTGGGAAAGTAAAAGCTAAGTTCTAGTTTGCTCTTCTTCTTTCTTATTTTACTCATCCAAAAAATTGAGCATACTCTTTTTACTTTTTATGCTGATATTTTATAGGCTTTGAAACAAAGTGAGGGCGGTGTGTTTTGGATTTGATGAATTTGATGACCACTTAAATATTCTTCTCAAGGAATCTCTTTTGTCAACTCCTCTAACTCATTGCTGATCAAGGTATGGAGTATTTTACCTTTTCTTTGATTTGATAGACAAAAATTCTAGATTGCTTGATTGCTAATATATGTGGGGAGACAAGGGAGGGCTTCATTGCTTTTTATGGAGAGATAAGCATAGTTTTATTTCTATTTGTAGGGAGATAAGGGAGCTTTGATCGCTTTTTGTGGGAGATAAGTGCGATATTAATATATATTGTGGGAGAATAAGGTGGTTTATTGTGTTTTTCGTTTATTTTATAATTTATTTTGAGTTTCATGTTAAAACTGCATTTTTGTTTGTTAAGTCTTAGATTTTATTCAATAGAACATAGGCATATAAAAATTTGAACACCAGAGTGAAACTATAGTTGCATTGTTGCCAATTCTAGTTCATTTTCATGTGTGCATGTTAGTATATATTATATCCGAATAATATTTGAATAAAAATCCATTTCAATTTCGAAACCAAAGAAATATTTGATTGTTTCCGAATCTGTTTTTAGTGAATACGGTGACACAAATTTAGCATCGGACACATATCCACATATGAATTCATATCCGAAAAAATATGGATGCGGATATGGTTTCATTAAATATTTGACCATATTTGATTCGTTCTCACCCTACTCCCACTACCAATCTTTTTGATTTTATATTATATTATTATTATTATTTTTTTTGCTCTTTCATACGCCATTTTCATCTCCTATTTGTTTTTACCATTAGAATTATTCAGAGTTTTAGGAATCTGTTGAGGCGAAGAGAAATTTACCAATGGCCTCAGTGAGGAGGAACAATCACAAGGAGAAGATTATGCGTCGAAAGTAAGTGGTTGTCTCCGAATTATTACTTTTTTTGAAAAGGTTTTGTGTGTGCTATTTATCCTTTTTCAGTCATTAATACTCGACTCTTGATTATGGTCTAGGTATTAATTGATATTTACTAACCCGAGAATTGGGTAGTTTTTGAAGATTTTAAGGAATCGAGAGTTTTAAATATCTTAAATATCTTTTTTTCTTTGACCTCTATATTTTTCCCCTTTTTTTGGCCATTGAATTGGTTGTGTCATATGGCATATGCAATATATTTTCATTAGTAGGCAGTGGAAAGCTACGGTTAGGGTTGATGCTATTTGATGCCTTAGCTACGCGTATACTGACTAGCATTATGTAGCAATGATCTTAGTAGAAGAGTCGCGGAGTACATGGCGTATGTGAGGGATGGTTCTGTACAATAGGCCCATTGAAGCTGTTGGATATTCCGAATCTGGCAGTGATCATATACCTCATGTAGTGAACTGGTAACTTGCCATTTGTTTCACTTTGTTAGTGTTTGGTTGGGGTATAAGGGGTGTAATAAGCTCTTATTCACCCATTTGGACCCACACACCAATAATGTGTAGGGAGAACAATAGTTATCCTTTTTGGAGAATAAGCTGGTATAATTTTGGAACAGCTGTTCCACCCTCTCCTTGGAACAAGCTTGTTCCCAAGTATAAAACTAATTTTGATTATTGTATTAGCAAATATGTTAATCTAATTAATATATTTAAGCCATTATCTATTGCTTAAATAGTTAAGTAATTAATTAATTTATTATTTATGGTTAATTAGCTCATTAAGAATTAATTATTTAATGTGTTTATCTAATAACTAATATTTATATTTGTCAACTAATTAATATTTTGACTTTAATATCTTAACTAATCATCTAACTAATTAGATAATTTACTAATTAATCCAAAAAGTTAAGTTATATTTTATAATGAATTAATTAATATAGTTAATTAATTAATATATTTTCATTATCTTATACAATATTCATAGCTAATAAATTTATTAATTTATTAAATTATTTTTAATTAATATTTTGATGTTAATTAATTAGATAAAATATTTTTAATTTAAAATTGTAATTACTCTTATTCCTGCTATTTCATTCTAATTATCCAAGCACTCTTTACCTTATTCCTAGGAACAACCCAATTTTCATCCAAACAAAAACTTCCTCTAGTTCCTGCTTATATCTGAACTTGTAGCTATCCCTGGAATAAGCAGTTCTTACTTATACTCGAGCCAAACGAAGCCTTTATGTACGGAAGCAAAACTTGGTTTGTGACAGTAGCAATCCTGGCATGTGCATTGTGTGTACTGTCCAATCAACACTATTGAACATAGAGTTCTTTTAGTGTTTAAGCTCTTGTTGAATGGATAACTTGGGGTTCTTTCAGTATCGATCTTTTTCTCTTGTTGAATGGATAACTTGGGGTTCTTTCAGTATCGATCTTTTTTTATTGTTCTTTTATTTTAATTGCATATTGCATTCTTTTTTTTTATATTGAAAAATACTTCGGAGGGAGAGAGTAGAGAAAAAACAACTTTGTTGCAATGTTAATTATCTATTAGTTATGAGAGCTGAATAATTTATGGAGTGGCCGATTCTGTTGCCGTTGTGAATTGAGTAAGAAGAAAAAAAGAAAAAGAAAAAGGAGAAAAGATCAACCATTCCAATGCACCCTTGGAGGCCAATTATTGATGTTTTTTCTGTAGTATGTTTGTGAAGGCTCAATTAAAATTATTTGGGTTAAACAGAGAGGAGAAACGAGAAGAGCCTGAAACACCGAAGTATCGAGATCGTGCTAAGGAACGTAGAGAGGACCAAAATCCTGATTATGAGCCAACTGAGCTAGGCGCCTTCCATGCAGTTGCTCCCCCTGGGACAGTTGATTTGAGGTGGCATATTTGTGAATTCTTATTATGTGTCTAAATCCTTTGATTCCTCTATATTAATTAGTGTTTGGAAAGACACTTAATATATTTCACTTTTCTTTTCAGGCTAGCAGATGCGCATAAGATATCGATTGAGAACAGCAAGTATCTCGGAGGTTAGTAGGCTGATTGTCTTGAGTTTTCTTTTAACAGAAAACATTGCTATCTGTGTTAGTTTTTTTTCTATTATTTATTTATTTTTGTTAGAAGTTATTTACTTCTTGCTTTTCTCTAGTGTATAGCAAGGATTTAAGTGCCTGTTGGCACATGCCTTGCTCACCTGCCATGGTGTTTGCATGGTTTGACCCCCATGTTGATGGCATGGTTTAAACACTCTTCCTCATAATTTTGTCGACCAGATAAGTTTAGAATTACTTTTCAAACCCTTTTACTTTACTATTCATGCATTTAAATAATCCAATTTAACAAAATGAAGGGTCCTTTCGGGGAAAGGTTGATTTCATCAATTTGTAATTCGTAATTTTTATGAATTCATTTAGTGTTGTGAATATTAAGTGAAATCAATGATAAACAAAGGTCAGATCTTTTAGTTTTATTTTTAAACACTTCCATTAAGGGCATGTTTGGTTGCTTGTAAGTCACTGAAGTGAAAAAAGTCACTTTTTAACAAAAGTCAATCATAAAATACTGACTTTTAACTGTAAAGTGAAAAAAGAAAACTCTAATTTCGTGACAACTGTTGTTTGGTTGTACATAAGTCATAATTTAAATTCAATTTTATCACAATTTGAATTAAAATTTTGATGTGGTTTTGAAATTAAAACTATTAACTGAAATCAAATTTTAAAATCAAACTTCAATCTAAATTTAGATTTAAAATTAAAATTAAAATTTAATTTTAATTAAATTTAAAATTTAAATTTTAATTCAAATTTTAATTAAATTTAAACTTGAAATTTAAATTCAAATTTTGATTAAATTTGAATTTGCAATTTGATCTTAAAAGTACAAATTCAAACTTAAATTCATAAATTTAATGTAAAGTTTGAATTTGTAGTTAAATTCAAAATTTATAATTTAAATTCATAATGTATAAATGAACTCATAATTTGTTTTGGAAGTATAGGTTGAAACTCATAACTTAATTAAATTTATTAATCAAATTAAAATTAAAATTAAAATTAAAATTAAAATTCAAAACTTGAAAGTTAAAACTTGCAATCAAAAAGCAATTTGAAATAAAAAATTTAATTAAATGCGAATTTCTTAAACTTTAAATTTGAATTTGAATGTGAATTTAAACTTGAATTCACAATTCAATTACAATTAGATTTTTAATTCATTTTTAAAGTTTAAGTTGAAAATCTTATAGCTTAAAATATATTTAGAAAATTAAACATGAATTTGAAGTGATATTTAAACTCAAAAATTAAAATGGAATTCAAATTTGAACCCAAAAGTCAATAGTTGAAAGTAAATTTGAGTGCACATGCTGTGTTTAAATCTAAATTCGTAGTTTGAAATTAAAATAATAATTTTTAATTTGAATTTTATAATTTAAATTCAAAATGCAAAATTGGATTTACTGTTCAAATTCAAATAACTAAAGTAGACATAAAAAATTAACTATTAAGAACAAAATCTATTTAATTTCTATCAAATACCACCTCTTTACATAGATTTTCCACTTTTGATGACTTTGGAATTTTTTTAACTGAAGTCTAGAAAGTGTGATTTAATTAAAATTTACTTTCGTTATCTAAAATGTGACTTACATATTCACTTCGAGAAACCAAACTATCGAAGTGATCTCACTTTCTGAAAGTACCACTTTGCCCTTCACTTACGGGCAACCAAACATCACCAAAATAATGGTGAACATAAGAGTAGATTTGGCGGTGTTGACTTTTCCAAAATTTTAATCCCTATGTGATGATTTTTTGTGAAATCTAAAAAAAATTCTTTGAGATCAGGAGGTAATTACATCAATGGAGTCCAAAAGATTTGATGAAATATATCAAAGAATAACTCGCATATTTTGGTGCAAAGTGAGTTAATTACATCAATGGTGTCCAAAAGATTTAAAGAAAATATATCAAAGAACAGCTAGCATGTTTTGGTGCAGAGTAAGTTTAAAATTCTCATGCCAATGTCATAAGGGTTCTGTAATTTATTTTAGCGCCATGGAGGCCATCATACATGTTGGGGGTGGCACGCATGATACAAAAGTAGTTTGTCTTACCTTTCTTATTTCCGGAATTTCAGAGAGAGTTACTTGTCTTGCATTTGTAGATATAAAAAATGACCTTATATTTAATTAAGAATATTATTCAAAGCCATTTAGAGTCAAAACCTATGTATCACGGACACTTCTAAAAGCCTCGCGTGTCCGTGTCGGACACGTGGACACTTCTCGGACGCGTGTGTAATGCCGATCCATAGCGCAAACAATTAAAAAATATATATACATATTTTTATTTTACTTTTTTTATGCATATATAATGTAAGAAGATAAATATTTTAGCTTTTTGATGAATGCATACAATTTTTTTTTGACAATATAAATAAATTATGTATGGTGGAGAATTTTTTTCCTTAAAATATATGAACTATCAATGAAAATTTTACTAATTTTCATTCGTATGAGAAATATAACAATATTTTACCAAAATTAATATTTTATATATAATAAATATATATTATTATCAATAATATTATATTTTATTAGCGGTGTCCATGTCGTATCCGTATCCTAATTTTTTGAAAGCTGCCGAGTCACCGTGTCCGAGTCGTGTCCCGTGTCCCGTGTCCCGTGTCCCGTGTCAGTGTCTGTGACGCCTAGGTCAAAACTGAATATTTGATGGATCATACTTGTTTGGAGTTCCTGTTTTGGGTGCATTTTAGAAACTACTCAGCGGATTATTTTTGCTTTAATTAAATTTTTTCAGGTGATTTGGAGCATACTCATTTGGTCAAAGGCTTGGATTATGCTTTGCTTCACAAGGTAAGGAGTGAAATAGAGAAAAAACCTGATGCCGAGGATGGGAAAGAGGGAAAGTCAAGGTATGGAAATTTGTAAATGTTGTGTCAGTCTGTAGACATGGAATTTTGTTTCTTGTCTACACAAGATATATATATTTTTTTTATAAAGTAAATTTCATCAGATCTATTAGATGAGCTAAAGGGTATAAACTTGTATTTAGCTAAATGGTGTGGGCCTTTTTGTTCGTATGGTCATGCAACTATCAGTGATTACAGTACTATATTCTTGACTGGCAACATTATTTTGTTGGCATCTTCTGTAATGTTTAGAGAAGTAAATTCCTAGTTGAACATTAATTGTAATACATTGATTGCTGCTATGAATTAGATCTGGTTCAATTGCTGCCAATTAATACTAGATAGTCTACAGTTATTTAATATATTCGGTGTGAGGATATACCATTAGAGATGGTGGTTTAGTCCTTGAAGCTACATTTACACTAACATAGCCTACATGTTGCACTCATGATAACTTCCAGTAACTGGGTCTTTTACTGAAGTAATATGAATGTATCGTAATTACTTTGATTGTAAATCCTATTGGTTGAAGTGCTAGGCTAACAAACTCTACATAACTATTATTTCATAATATATTTTGTTTTTGTTGCACATCCATAGGCCCTTAGTTTGGCATGACCGGCATATTTCTATGTGTAGTTTCTTTCATGTGGATTGCGACAATCTTGCTGTGAGAATGGAAGCACGCTTGTAGTACCATCTATCCCTTGATACTTCCGAAAAAAAATTAAATTCTGATAATTAGATGAAAACTATAGTTGTTATGATATTTGTTTATTTTAAGTACTTGGGTGGAATTTAAACTGCTGCAAAACTACTAGAGAATAATCGTATCTTCGTTTGAATCAGATACTCTTGCTTTTATGCAATGATTTGTTCATGCTGTATGACCATTATTTTGCTTTTTCTACTCTTGTTATATGACTGTTGACAGTGATTTCATTGATTATCTACAGAGTAGCAAAAGAAGATCAAGATGTTTCATTCCGTACTGCAACAGCAAAAGTAAATTGACTTTCTGTTAATAAGACATTATTTAGTATGTTTCTCTTAGAATTTCTTTCAAATATGGTAATTACTTGAGGCCTTCTTTTCCTTTGTTGTAGTCGGTGTATCAATGGATCATAAAGCCACAAAGTGTAATCAAGGCGAATGAAATGTTTCTTCCTGGTCGGATGGCATTTATATTTAATGTGGTATGATTCATTTTAATCTCCCTATTTATTGCTTAGTACTGCCTTCATGCTGTATCTGTTGACCCTCTAGCACCTCTATAAGTGGTTCTGCATTATCTTGCTGTGTTATAGTCGCTGGCTCACGAAGGCAGCCTTTGGACTATCAGTTTCATTTTGAGATATTATGTCTACTTCCCATAAGTTTAACAGTTACTTGTGACGACATTCTCTAGGGTTATTAGATTTTCTTTTTCCCCCTAATTTTTTCGCAATGGCACTGCATTGTTTCATTTAGAATGGTCACTTTACATTTGATTGCTGTGTTAGTAATATCAGTAGGTTACATTGTTTTATCGACCCACCTGCTTTTACTGAAGTATATTTTGGTATTTGAGTAATGAGGATGTCGCTAGTTTATTCTTGTGGAAATATAAGGAGATGATTACCCTTATGCTTTTTTTGTACCTTTGTAATTCACAATCTTCTGCCTTGGCTTATTTTATATCACTTGACTTCCAGGATAATAATACTTCTCTGCTTTGGCCATTCCTTTGCTTAGGTTTGCTAGTTTTGCTATTGGATGGTACACACTGATCCAACCACAATCTCTTTTCTGATTAACACAGAATGAAGTCGTCATAGTTGATCTTAAATTTTAGATACCTATATACTATTTGGTTTTGCATGAGAAGAATCTCATGCATCTCACGCATCAAAATTACTTTTTCATTGACTGTTGAGGGAATCAACATTCATGTAGATAGTTGTTTGGTGAGTCATGACCATCATAAATTTTTATTATCATTTCTTTTTCTATTAGATTTCACTTCTAATAATCACTTTCTATATAACAAGACTAATTAATATGCATTGTAGTTCACTTAATCTATCATGGTCCACATGTCTTATGTATCTTGCTCGTCTTATATATTCTATTTTTGGTTTGCATTGTTATATCATTACTGTTTGGGTAGGAGTGATTGCCATATATTATTTAAAGGAATGGACTAGTTCTTTGCATTTAGTTATTTAGATTACTTTGAGCTTTTAGTGAATGCTAATTTTATAAAACCTAGTTGTTAAATATGGGCTGCCTGGGTGATAAGGTGGTCATCCAGGGGGAAAGATTTATATAGAAAATTAAGTGATCTCCTAATAATCAAGGGGACAATACTTGTAACAAAGACATGTTCTTTCATTTTATTTCAACGACGTCAGCTTGCAGCAAGATGACTATCAAGTTATGTTATTCATTGAATCACTTCAATAAACTCCTCCTCCAGACATAACTCACATAGGAATACAGTTTTCATTGTTCAACCTCATTCAGTATGTGCACTTCTATGTTGGATTATTCCCCACCCACACACACACACACACTTGTATGATGAACTAAAGAATATTTGGTACATAAAGAGGAGGCAAGATTTACATACTGAAATGCATTTTGCGAGGCAAAAAGGAAGAAATGGAAGGAGAGTTACAGGAGATAGTATTTTGTTGATGGATTTAGAGGGGTTGGAGATGAAATTAGATAAGGAGAAAGGAGGGAACTGGGTAGGGAAGGAGGAAGAGAAGGGAGGGTCATGGAGTTGGTGTTGGTCTCTTTTCAGGAAAATATGGTTGCAAAAGGAAGTGGAGCCAGGACAGTGTTTGACGAAGGGCTTATGGCATGGGTCAACCATATTGACAGGCCCTTTGTTTTATTTAGTATGTGCACCTGCACTTGGTTTGATAAAGGGTTTCCCCATGTCATGTGCTCACACAAAAACGAAAATAGGAAGGAGTGTATCTGACGGCGCATTAAAGTATCTTAGTTAGTCCAATAGGTCAAGGAGGCTTGATCTTATTCCTAACAAGCAGTTTTGGATGGTTGACAAGACTAGGATTAGACCATTGAGGGAATTTACCGTCGTCTTTCCTTTGTCAATGATTTGAAAATTTGTTGAGGATGATTGGCACATGAAATTTGGAAAAGAATAAAACAGAGGAAAAAGATAAGGAAAAAAAGAAAAAGGGTGAAAAAATTGTAATATAGAGCAGAAACAGGGAAAAAAAATAGTAGTAGTGCCATGACCCGTCCAGTCAAGGCCCCTTAACTAGAAACCTACTGAGATGCTAGCATGTTAGCAGGTCAAAGGACCTTGAACTATACCTGACTAGTCAACTTAAATTGGTTGGCTTCGGTCTGGTTTAGTTGACATGACGGGTTTAAGTCAAGATTGATGTAAGATAGAATAATACCATTTTGAATGTTAATTCTAAGGTCTAAAATTCCCCTCCAAATTCTTGTTGAATTATTTTCTTCTCTTTATTAACAATTTGTTTTTAGCCTTGCCTTTCTGCTACTGTTGGATCTAAAAGTTTTTGATCAATCCCTGATTATCATTTATCCTTGGAATGCGTTCCTTCAAGCTTTTTTCTTTGTTGTTATAAGAAAATAATTACATTATTTCTATCTAGTCAACCATGAAATTGTCAACTCTATATGCTCGCTTGCACTGACCTGCTTTCAAACCATCATTAAAATTTTGTTTGAGGTTCTTATTGGCAGGTTGGTTTCTCTATAATTAATTTTCCCCCCTTTTGACATTTTATTTAGATAGCAGGTGCAGTGGTGCATTATAACTGTCTAAGTAGGGCTGTCAATGAGCTAAACATGAGCGAGCTGGGGCCAGCTCGAGATCGGCTAGAAAATAATTCAAGCTGGGTGTCCGACTCGAAATTAAAACGAGTTGGATTTCGGCTTAAAGTTAATTCGAGCTAGCACGAAATTATTTCGAGCCAGCTTGAATTAAACTTTAATAAAATATTAAGACTAGTTGTCATTTGTATTATTTTTAATTTATTATTATTCATGGTTAGTATTGCTCTTAATATTACTAACTGGTATTAAAATTTAGAAGTCATGCTACCAAAAAACTAGAACTTAAAAATAGTATTTGCATCTGCTACATGTCATCTAGTAATAATATTTTTATATATTATTTATTTATTTTCAAATTATATCGAGCCAAATACGAGCGAGTTGGGGTCAGCTTGTAAATTCGGCTCGTATATTTTCTGAGCTGAAAAAGTGAACTTGTAATTGGCTTATTTATTAAATAAGCCGGCCGAGTTTGAGCCAATTTTGAGTCGAACACGAGTTGGCTTGCGAACAACGAGTTGCATTGACAGCTCTACGTCGAAGCAAAAGTAACTTCAAATGCTGTTATTATAAAATAATCAACACTAATCTCAGCAAATTCTGATTTCTGAAGTAGGACCTACCATTTTCTTCAATGTTTATTTCATTTTTTTTTTCCTGCCTTTTCTTCACCTGAATCTACTTGCTATCGGTTGCAGAATAATAATTTGAGCTCACCTTAGGTTAAGTCCTTATCTTCTGCATATTCAGGGATCAGCCAGTTTTTTGGTGTTGCGATGCTATATGTTGTTTGTGATGCTTCCGTAAACCTTATTATCTGATGCTTCTTACCTTTACAATGTCTACTGTTGTGGCCTCTTATGCCTAGTCAGATGCCTTGGCAAACAACTTTCTTTTTAGTGTTTACACTTGGTTATTTCCATCATTATCTCATTGAATAGTTTTGCAAAACATTTTGTGCTTCCTTGTCGCGTTTGAATTTCCTTTTCAAGACCGTTTGTTGACGTATATTATTTGGTTTTAATATCCCCCATTAGATTTTTTTGGTTTCTTTTTGTGACCCCTCCTAGGAGGGGTCACCCATTCTAGAACTACTCTAGCCCTAGGCTTGCTCAATCTCAACCTTTTGAGCCTAGTCACCGTCCAGAAAGCTATAGACGAGTTAAGAGGTTTAGCCCTACTATACCTTATATATAGGACTATTCTAAATTCTGGGGTGTTACATTCCTCCCTCCCCCCAAGCCCTGACGTCCTTGTCAGGCTCAAGCACACTCATAAGCATCAGGTGATGTGACATTCGTCTCGTTAGTCTTAACCGACCTTGTTGGAAACCACGCTCCACTAACAATGGTCGTCGGCGGCAGAGCCGTCCTCTTGCCCATTGTATGATCGTGGCTCAACCGAGACTCATCTCACACTTTCGGTTGGTAATTGGCTTTAATATGAACTGTGACGCCTCGCTTCCTGGGGGTTCACCTATCCTACAACTACTGTAGATCAAGGCTCACTCAACCCTCTTAACCTCTTGGGCCTAGTCATCGCACAAAATGGTATAGCCGGGTTAAGAGATTTAGCCCTACTATACTGTATCTATAAAATCCTGGGGTGTCACCCTTTATGGTCTGATGTTTGGATAATATCTTTATGCAACTTGTAGTCACTATCTTCTAGTATGCTTTAGTTCTCTTTTTATGTGGCTAGAGGGGTAACATGTTCACATGCACATTTTTAGTTCATTCTCTTTCTTTTTTCATTCTATCACAGGGGACAAGTTAGTAAATCAGTCTTTTTCTTTGTTTGATGTTACTAGGAGGATGGATATAACGATATCCCTACTACTATTCATAGAAGCAAAGCTGATTGCCCAGTTCAAGAGGTATACCATTTTTCTTCAACTCGTCAATATTTCTTTTTGTGGCAGTAAAACTCACATAAATTTGATTTTCTCATTTCTGCAGGATATGGTGACTGTCAGTGTGGATGGTTCTGTACTTGATAGGATTGCAAAAATTATGTCATATCTTCGGCTTGGATCATCAGGGAAGGTCCTTAAGAAAAAGAAAAAAGAGAAAGATACAAAAGGTATGCAATTTTATATATGGTAGGTGTTAAACAATGGACTTTTTTTTTTATAAAATAACCCTTCAAAATTTTGTAATTTGTGAAATAACTCTATCAAATTTATATTTGGAAACTAATCCTCTAAAGGTGGTGAATGATTCACCGCATTCAGAATATCTCGTACGGCTATTAAAGGCGGTGAATCATTCACCGTCTTATCTATACATATCCATTCAACAACCACTTTTTCTTTCCCTCCCCTCATCTATGACCTCCTTCTAAAGGCGGTGAATCGTTCACCGTCTTTAGAAGGCTTAAATTTTTTTTTGAATGCGGTGAATGATTCACCGCGTTTAAAGGATTAGTTTGCCAAATAAAAATTTGACACGGTTATTTCGCAAATTACAAAATTTTACAAAGTTATTTTATAAAAAAGTCCGTTAAACAACCGTTGTACTCTAAAAGCTTAAGCTGTTTGAGAACGGTGTTTATATATTTTTATATTTAATAGTCCCCCTCATGTCTGGGCTCGAGATTTTTTGTAAGGCCCATTACGTGGACTTGAATTAAATAGGAGGAAATTAATAATGCTAGGAGCCTGGCGTGACTCGAACTCAGGACCTCCTGCTCTGATATCATGTTAAACAATCGTTGTACTCTAAAAGCTTAAGCTGGAGAGAACGGTGTTTATATATTTGTATATTTAACAGTAGGCAAGAGTTAGTTACAATTTAGAAGATCTCAGGAGTTTCTTTTGGCTTTGCTTCGCGATGATATCTGGACTTGTATAAAATAGTATATTCCTTGCATATGAGATGAAAGGCCCTAGAAGAGCCTTGTATATGAGGTGAAAGGCCTTAGAAGAGGCTTGTGTATGAGATTAAAGGTCTTAGAAGAGGGTTGTATATGAGATGAAAGGCCTTATACTAAGGATTGTATATGAGATGAAAGGCCTTAGAAGAGGAGGTATTATTAGTGTTAGAGAATGACTTAGTATAGGGCAGAAAATATATGATATGACTGATGCTGTGTGTGGCAGAAAATATGACTGGATATTGGAGCCTTTGATTCTGTGTCTTCGAAAACAAACTTTAGTTAAGCAGAGACAAATTGGGCATGCGGGCAACGTTAGGACAGTATTATGGGCCAAACTGAAACCTCTTGCCCAGGATATATGATTTTGATGTATGATGCAGGCAATTTGTTATGTTACCATTGTTATATAGATTCGGGCTAAATTTCTTTATTTTGATAAATCACATCAACTTACTTCTCATGTATCACCCCTTGAGTTGCAATTGCAGAATTAGTTTATTTTTGTAAATCACATCAATTTCCCTACATGTCTCAGACTCTAAATTGCAATTGTAGATTTTGATAACCAAGAGGATCTCTCTCTCTCTCTCTCACGTGTAGTAGGTTTGTTCTTTTTGGTAACTTCAACATAAGAAGCCAACTGAAAATATGTACAAGTATACTACTGTAGTATGGTTAACTATTGGCTAGTGGGTTAACTACAATTTTAGTTGCCTGCACACCTTTTAACAGCAACATCTGATGACAAATCTAGCATCTTAGGAGATTTCTATAATCACGGCCTAAGAGAGTAAATATGCTAGCTGGAAATCGCTCATATATGTTGAGCTTTATCAATTTTGGGGATTACAATTCTCCAATTCTCAATTACTTAGTAAGATAATCATTTTTGTCACTAAATTGTACCATTGGAGAAACCTGCCTTAATATCATATTCAATCTTAATGGAGTATGTAGCTGATGAAGTAGTCTCAACGCCTTTCCGAGCACTGCAAGTCTCCTGTTTTCCTTTTTTTTGTGGAGCACCAGTGGTGGGGAAGCTGAGACATTTTTTTTAAATTGTGCATTTTTCTAATTTGGGAAGTAAATTTGAGAATTGGAATTACACCCATATTTTTTTTTTTTGCAGGTAAAAATTCTACTGTGGGCAACAATTTTGATGGAGAAGAGAAGACAACACATCCTGATTTTTCCATTTCGAAGCATCATCCAGAAAAAGAGATGCCGCCACCACCGCCACCCCGCAAGAACAACGTGAATGGAAGGGAAAAGCAGCCTGCTCCTGTTGCAAGAGTTGAGGAGGACGATATCTTTGTAGGAGATGGAATTGACTATTCTATTCCTAGTAAGGATATGAGCCAGAGCCCAATTTCAGAGGATATGGAAGAATCTCCACGTAACCGTGAGATGCAATCTTATTTCAGTGAACCTGTTTATGGTCCTGTTCCGCCTTCTGAGGCTGCTCAAGCTTGGTCACAAACAGTGAGTTGATTTCGACTTCAGTATGATAAATATCATCATTTTTAGAATTATGCTACTAGAAAAATTTGTGGCTAGTTTATGAACTACTAAGGTACACTGTTGATTTCTACAAACAAAGTTGTTTATTATACCCTTGGTTGTATCTACAAATATCGCCATCTCATATGCTTGCTGGTTATATTCTAATATGTTCAATTTATTCTTGCTGGCGAAATATTTCTACAGTCTGTATTACCTTACAGCATTAGCACAAATTTCTTATTGTTTTTCAGCTTTCTGATCATTAACGTAGTGGAATTTATTTTGTTCTTTCCATTTTGCAGAACGGATATGATGCGATTCAAGCTCAAATGATGGCGGCTGGATACCAAGGAGAGTGGTCAGATTATCAGTATGCTGAACAATTGGCTTATTCTGAACAGTATCTACAGCAAAATATGCAGGATTATGATGCACTAGCAGGAACAAATATGCCACAGGATCCACGGTTCATGACTCAAGAAGACAAGGATCGGGGTTTAGGATCTGTGTTCAAGCGTGATGACCAGAGGCTTCAACAACTGAGGGAAAAGGATGCTCGGGAGAAGGATCCAAATTTTATTTCTGAGAGTTATTCTGAATGCTATCCTGGTTATCAGGAGTATAATCATGAGATAGTAGACAGTGATGATGAAGCCGACTTGTCAAAGATGGACATGGGTGGCCGTGTAAGTGATTTTTTTTTTTTAAGATTCTTTTTTATCTTGTGCCAGATTTTGTTGTTGATTGGTTTGTCTGTTTGTTGCATGCTCCTTTCATTTACGTATATAGTTTTCTTCTTCTTTGCATGCAGCATTTATTGTGAAAAAGGTAAAAAGTAATAAAATTGATGTCTGTTAGAATACTTGTGGACTAGCTGTTAACTTTTAGTGGTGTTTTTGGCACCTGTATATGCTGAGGTGGAAGGTATTGATTAAAAGAATAAAAATAAAAATTTAACTATCATTATTTGGAGTGAATATCTTCGTTAATCTTGATCATAGTGCAAAATCCTGATACGTACAACATAAGTTTGATATATGTGTTATTCAGGATTTCACCTAGTTACTAATAATATAAGTATCATTACATTTAGATTGAAACAGAACTATGCGTAGCCGGCAGGTTAGTTTGTAAGACAATTCTATAATTCTCACCAACTTATTAGTCTATTAGATATCTAGTGGAATCAAGACTTCTAGCTCTAGGTGTTTCGGGTGTTTCCGTGCAATCATGCCTTTTGAGAATGCAAGGAGGGATGTGAATTTGTAGTGGAGTTCTAATTGACTTCTTGAATAAAGCTTGGCTACAGCAAATCAATAGGAAAGGGCTTTACCAGCTCAGTGATGGACATCTTTTTGTGAATGTATTGAGCGAGTGCTAATTTGGATGCTTGCTAATATGGATGCTCAAAATTTCTTTGAACATTTGAACTTTGAAAAAAGCACAGCAAATTAGCATTTGGTTCAATAATCTGGTTGCAATTTTAAGATGTTTCAGATAAATTAAAATTCAAGAGATACACTCTTTTTATTTGATTGACAGTTAAATAACAAATTATACATACTTGTAGACTACATATGCTTATACTGGCTAGTTGGAATACGATAAAAGCAAGCCTTGAACATTTGCTTGTCGTACAAAACAGTTTCCGTCTTCCAGTGTTAGTTGTATAACTCTTTGGGCGTTGCTAAGGAATTAAGTGTATTCTTGGGTGAATCATTCGAAGCAAACATAGCTTTGTACTTCTTTTTTTACCTCTACCTGATGCGCTTTGTGACACAGGCAAAGGGTCGCCTTCATAGGTGGGACTTTGAGACAGAAGAGGAGTGGGCCGCCTATAACGAGCAAAAGGAGGCCATGCCAAAGGCCGCATTCCAGTTTGGAGTAAAGATGCAGGACGGCCGCAAGACCCGGAAACAAAACAAGGATCAGAAGCTCACCAACGAGCTCCACAAAATCAATAAGATCCTCGCGAGAAAGAAGGCGGAGGAGGGCCTAAACGACAGCGGGCAATACGACGACGATTTGCCGAATGCGAAAAAGCACCGAATCTAAATCAGTTGGTTCTCAATTGTGTTGTTATTATGTAAAGATTCACCGTGTTTTCATTTCTCATGAAATTCATAGTATTTTGACAGACGGAAGGTCCAGTTTCAGTGGTGGTATGTTAGTTTCTCGCAATAGTAATGTGAGAATAATACATATGGCAGCTAAAGTTGCGCTAATCTGTGATCATTGATAGTCCTCTGATAGGAACCACCTGTACAACACCATATAGAATTCGTCGAAGAGCAACTTTATTGTGTCAAGATTTTGAAGGTTTGAATGCTTTTATATTTTAGAAAAGTAAACTCTTTTCTGATTTTTTGTTACATTGGTTGCATATATTTGTATCTCAGAATTGCTGTCACAGGGAGGCCCTGTGGTGACTATGATGTGGAAGCTTTAGAGAGATACTGCCGGCAAAAATGTATGGAGACGCTCGCAAACTTTAATTTTATTTATTTCAGTGATTTCAATCAGTAAATTTGGGATTTTGTTAAATTTAATACTTATCTGATTGAATCTGACTGTTTTAATTATTTTTTAAGAAATAAAAATTGTATATTGTAACAAACAGTTAATAATTAATTGTGCCATGAATTTAACAGTCAGTTTATCTAACTCTAAAACAAAGCAAAATTAAAGTTTGAGGGGCGTCTATTAAAAAAAAAAAAAAAAAGATGGGGGGGGCAAGATGTTCTGTAGTTGACGGGTCTCAGCTAGGGCTGGCAAATTAGCGAGCGGGCTCGCGTTCGGCTCAAAATTCGGCTCGCTAGAGCTCGACTCGAAATTAAATGAGCCGAGATTGAACATAAAAAAAAGTTTGAAATTTATTTCAAGCCGGGCTTGAGTATTATTGGGCTCCCTCGAATTAGGCTCGAAAAGCTCGAAAATATATATATATAGTATAACTACTATACTTTCGGAAGTATAAATGACTATGCTTCCGACATTTTAGTCATTGAATCAAGAATTGTACGGTTGAGATGATAGTGATTTTTCCTAGGATTTAGTGGTCCCTTTAGGTGAATAATATTAATCCAAGGATTAGAAATGATCAAAGGAGTTGATTCAAGAGTTAAAATCTTGGGAGCACCAATCTCTTTATGCTTTGGAAAGCACCATAGTTGAATTATATATATATATATATATATATATATATATATATATATATATATATATATATGTGAAATTGCCCCATATGGTATATATATATATATATATATATATATATATATATATATATAGAGAGAGAGAGAACTGGGCTGAAATACTATCAATAGCACAAAGTTATTGGCGCTATTAGGTTTTCAGCCCTTGGATGAAGAAATGTACGGTTAGAATGATGTGGGCTCCCTAGGGTCGAGTAAGTTGTTGGATGAATAGTATAATCTAACGGATGAAAATGATGAAAGGTTTAAATCTAACGGTGGAGAACTCGATAGCACCAAGTGCTTGGTGCTATCGATAGTATCCCAGCCGGACTATATATATATATATATATATATATATATATATATATATATATATAATTTTATTTTAATTATATATAATAATATATATAATATATATAATATATTTTAATTATATGTTTATAGTGTTTAGATTATTGGGCATATATGCCGGCCAACAAAACAAAACCAGCAAAACCCCACACTAATTACTCTCTTTTTTTCACTTGCTCACAGAGTCACTTTTTCTAATTTTTTTTTTAAAATATTATGATATTATATTTTATGCATTTATTTTGTATGTTGAATTATTAGACTTTTTGTATCAAATTTTAGATAATATTTTATAAAAATTAAACTATAAATTGCATGATATTAAAAACTTCAAGCGGCTCGTTCACGGCCCGAGCTCGCACGACTCGAAATTAGGCTCGTTCGATCGAGCTCGGCTCGAATTAATTTAAAGCCGAGGTTGAGCAAGTTTAGGCTCGAAATTAATTTCAAGCCGAGCTTGAGCAGAGGCAAGCTCGCTCAAGCTCGGCTCGTTTCCATCCCTAGTCTCAGCACACTTTTACCTGTCACAAGCATAATAATGTGGTGAGACTACCGTTCAGTAGGCATAATGAGGTTGTCAGGGGTAGCAGGAGACTGTAAGTGTACCGAAATTGCAAATTCGAATACACTATCTTATTTGGTGCCGGTGAATTCAGTTGCTATACTTAGAGTTACGAGGTTTTCCTATAGTAATTAAAATTATGTTCAAATTGACCATAGTTCTTCTTGCATTATCCATCAGCCCATGAGAATTCGAGAATTCTAAGCAACAGCCAAGCTAACCTATCTAATTGTCTTTTAAATGAAAATATATATTTTTTTCTACATTAGGAGTGATCTCATCATTTAGTTTATTAATAACTCAGCCGCATGCGACCAAATAAATTATTTATAGTTAGAGTATTTTTTACTATATTTAACGAAACAAGATATATATAGTTATATCTATTGTATTTCCAACTTTATGTATTTTTAAATATACTATTTATAATTACATCCAACTTAACAATACCTAATAGAAAACTAATAATAATAAAAAAATAAAAAAAATGGAAAAAAAAGGTAAAAGCAGTTACAGAATTTCAAAAAGTTGGAATATTACATTTTATGAAATGCACACTCAAAAAAAAAAAAAAAAAAAATCTTACACCATTTCACTCAAGGACCAATATTTATACTTATTCTATCAACTTCTTTTTAACTATTAAAAAAATCCAAAAATATTATTTAAAATTCTGAATAGAAGTGTACGATGTATACTCACTTTCTGAATGTACAGATAATATTTCTCTATATTTTTGCCTCTCAAAACATTGATATCTCATTACAGCATTCAATCCCAATTTCAGTATGTTGATATCATATATTTTTGTTTCCTTTTTGCTTTATACCTTTATAACCAACTGTATTTGATTCCATTCTGGTCCGGTTGGGATTGTGAGGCAAAATACGTTGTACTCAAATGTAAATTGGGCCGGTTCAACCAACATATGATTTAGTAATCCCACTAAAATGCAGAAAAGAACAAATAAAGAAGCAAAGAAAGAAGCTATCTATCAACCGAAGGCAATTTAAATGCACGAAAATCCATTGGCCCATATTAAAGCTATCTAACAACCGTTCTGTATGTTGGCACTCCTATGGTTAAGGCTAAATTACAGAATACCTTTTCACATTTTAGCCCCCTCTGAATTACCAATTTGTATTAAAAATTTTGTTAACAACCATTACGCACTATGCTACTGTCTCAAATAGATCCAAAATTTTAGAATAGATCCAAACTTTTGGAATAATTGGCGATTTTAATACCTATCGTCTTATTCTGTATCTTAACATTTGTCTAGTTTACAGCTTAAAAAAAGATAAAATTATTAGATAGAATAGATCTTCCGTTGGCAGTTTATTGAGCTATTTTTTTTTTTTTTTCAATTTATACTATTCTATTGCATTAAATATAACTCAAAAGTTTTATGGCTAAATACAACATTAAGGTCAAATTCTTTTGGACCCATTTGTGGCACTGACAAAATACAGAGTGAAAATTGATATAACTTTGAGCGCATAAAGTGAGACAGAATAAAATGCATTCAACGTCATTGTAATTTAGCCTATAGTTAATTATTAGAACTCAACATCCGTATCTGGCTGCATAGTCGTCAACTCAAGAAAAAACACATCTGGGAACTTATGAACTATATGAATATCCTCGAGTCTCGGCACCGCCATAGGCATCTCAACTACAGTCGTAAAAAAGGCTACACATTCTCTACTCATCATTTGCCTCGCCCTCGATGTGGAGATTATAGTAGCAAACAGAGTGCTCCGACAACTCCTATAAACAAACTCCTCATGTTCTGACTCGCAGAAGACTATACAGTCCTTTCTCTACAATCAGTCGTCATGAAATAGTGCGCGAGCCAATCCATCCCAAGCACTATATCAAAATCCTATAGTTTCCTCAAGATCAGCAGGTGTGTAGGCATAATTCAAGGTCCTAACTGTACTGGACATGACACACAACACTCCTCCACATGTAATATACATGATTAGAAATCTAGACCTCTCGTATATGTGGTAATGTTTCTATCTCTAGTCTATGTAGTAATGCAAATGCTCGGCTAATGAATGAATATGATGTGCCGGCATCAGAAAATGCATGAATTTTAATGCCATTAATTAGAATAATACCTGCCACCACATTGTCGGCCCCTGTGGAATCCTCAACCTAGGCTGCATAGACTTGGCCACTCTGCGCCTGCTGCCGCCGATTTGCCGAGCATGGTATTGAAGCCCAGTCTTCCTGAGTATGTGTCGATGAAGCCCGACATCTGCTGTAGGGAAGAAAGAGCCAATGCCATCGACGGTGCTGGTGAAGCCACTCGGGGACATAATGACTACATATGCCCCAAATGTCCACATCGAAAATATCGACCCTCCCGCTGCTCACATACATGTGGCTGGTGCGGTTCTCCACAAATAATACAGCTATCCTGCCACCTCTGCTATTGTTGCTATCACTGAGATCCATTAGACTTCTGTCTCACAGAGGATCCATGACCCTGAGAGCGAGATCGTGGAGGCCTCGGTGGTCTCCTCGCACTGGTTTGTCGCCTGTCCTTCGGTGCTGGACATTTCCTATTCTGAACCTTCTCCGACACTGATGACTGCTCCCTCATAATGGTGGCATCTCGCTCCACCCATAGAACACCTCATCTAAGGTATGCAAGTACTGTGCCTGAACCAAAGGATAAATCTCCGGTCACAACCCGTGCTAAAAAATATACACCTTGTGAGCTTCGTCCCTCACCGTGAATGGCACACAGTTCAGTAGTCGGTTGAACTCGCTGGTGTATTCCTAATGTAACACTTTGAATTTCGGTGCGTTGTTTCGAATTTTACCAAATTTGATGAAGTTCGGAGAGAGCCGGTAATGGCTAGAGTGGGATTGGGTTTCGAAGGTTTCGGAACATTTTGGGTGCGAGTGGGAATCCAGAAATTGAAGATTTCGAAGAAAAGGACCTACTGGAGCAAAACTGCTCATGGGGTCCGGACCCTGGAAACTGGGGTCCGGACAATGAAGTTTGTGGCCGGCTGCGGTCCGGACCCGGGTGCCATGGTCCGGACCCGAGCCGATGTCCGAGATGGGGAACGTACGGGTTCCGGACCCGGGACTTGAGGTCCGGACCCGAGCCGCGTGCTAGGTTGGGGTGCGTACGGGTTCCGGACCCTGATACCAAGGTCCGGACCCGGCTGAGGCAGAATGCCCAGTGAGGGGCATTTTGGTAATTTCGTAGTGAGTGGGCTATATATATGAGGGCTGAGACTTCTCCCCTCATTCCTTCTTCATTCTCCTCACACTTTCTCTCCCTCTCCCTCACTTTCTCTCTCTAGAGATCTCTCCAAAGCTTGGAGAAGTGAAGGATTTGATCTTGGAAAAAGCTTCTAAGGTGGATTTGGGGCTTCTTGGTGCAAGAAGAAGCTAGGGAGCTAGGGCTTTGAGGTGAGTTCTTGTGATTTAGGATTTAAACCTTGGATTCAATCCTTTAGCATGAGGTTTTTGGAGACCCTAGGCAATCTAAACCACAAAACATGGAGATTGGCCAAGAAATTTTGTGGTTTCACATGCATGCATGTGAAACCTAAGTAGATTTGGGGCTTTTGCCATGGGAGGTTCTAAAAATATTTGGACCTTCGGGAATTGCCATTAAGGCATAGGAAATCATGTTGGAACACATGATTTCATGGATTGAGTTGAATTTAGGGTTCGTAATGAGTAACGAACCGTTTTCTTGTAGAAGCTTGGGTTGAAGCAAGAACTCAAAGCTTGGACACTTAGGAGCTTGAAGAATACAAAGATTTGAAAGCTCTTGAGGTGGGTTTGTGTTTACCGAAGTGATTAGGTCACTTCCATGTCTAGGGTAAATATCTATTTAAAGATAAAATGGTATGTGTTGTGAACCCTAGAATTTGCATGTTGGCAAAAGTAGAAATCATGATAGGTTGAACAATGAGATCTTATTGCATGATGAATATTTCAAGTATAATTCAAATATTAATACTTGTTGTATGGTTGCATGTATGGTTAAACCTAGTGTTATTGAACATAGGTTGGACATGAGGATTAAACCTAGTGTTATTGAACATAGGTTGGAACATGTGAGATGGAAACCTAGTGTCATTGAACATAGGTTTGACATGAAATTGGAACCTAGAGTCATGGAACCTAGGTTGATAATGGGAAAGTAAGCCTAGTGTTATTGAACATAGGCGAGACTTAATGACTTGAACCTAAGGTCATGAGACTTAGGTTGGCAAGTGAGAAATGTGAACAGCGGGATGTGCGACGATTTTGCTATCCCGGGTAGGCGACGATTTCGCTACCATGCCACGAGTTGGCGGTATCAACATGGGATGTGCGACGATTTTGCTATCCCGGGTAGGCGACGATTTCGCTACCACGCCATGAGTTGGCGGTGTTGAGCGGGATGTGCGACGATTTTGCTATCCCGGGTAGGCGACGATTTCGCTATCATGCCATGAATTGGCAGTATCGACACGGGATGTGCGACGAGTTTGCTATCTCGGGTAGGCGACGATTTCGCTACCACGCCTAGAGTTGGCGGTGTCGAGATGGGATGTGCGACGAGGTTGCTATCCCGGATATGCGACGAGTTCGCTATCCATGCCATGCGGTGGCCGTGTTGAGTCGGGGTATGCGACGATTTTGCTATCCCGAGTATGCGACGAGTTCGCTACTCGAACTAGGAGGTGACGAGTTCACTCCTCGAATGTTGGAATAATTATGGTGAGACGGCGATTCCGAAACCATAAGTAAATGACAAGTAAATGAACTTAGTCATTGTGAGACATTGGATGAACCTAGGAGAGAATGATAAATTATATTTCATTTGGTTGCATCCTTTATGTTTATTTACAAGCATGTAAATAATTGTTGCATAGTTATATGTGATCTAACTTATGCATATGGTGTTTCTTTGGACCTGGTGGGTCGAGCTTCTCTCTTGGGTGGCCTTACCCATTGGGAACTATGTTTATAGTTCTCACCCCACATTTTTCAGGTCCTTCCGCGTGTGAGGCGGCGGAGCGAGGCAAGGGTTTGGCTCTTTAGATAGCGGCCCTTCCATTTTGGTGACACATCGAGTGTACCCCTAGTTTGGACTATGATAGCATAGGGGATTTTCATTCTTGTATGAATGTTGTATATTCCATAATTTAGGGACATAATGTATGGAATGAAAGTGAAAGAAAAGAAAATTTTGGACATGTATATTGTGCCATGTGATGTAATAGAAGTAGAACTTCTTTATGTTGATGCTTTCCTTGTGCAACTCTTGTACTCCGTTCCTAGTTGGAACATTGTGGATAAGTTTGTGTTGTGACGCCTTGGGCGGATAGAAAGGACTCTATCCGTTCGGCGGGTCTGGTGCATGCGCCCGTGCGGTTATCCTTTCCACCTAGTTGGTGTTTAAGGCCCGGCGGGGCGTGACAGACTGAGGTGGTATCAGAGCATAGAAACGGTCTAGGTTGAGCTAAGAAACCCTAGGATGGAAAAGACCCTAGGAGTGTAGGCTCGTGAGTGACGAGATCTTTGATTATGGCGAAAGATAAGTGATTGGGTTATATCCTTATACCTCTAGTTGGAAATAGAGGTGATTCGAGGTGTGTCTTATTCTTCACAAGTGTGTTCGTGTTGGCGGCCGACGACATGAAACCAAGTGAGGGGAATAAGGACCCTTGTGTGACTTTCGCCTAGATTGGGTTCACGTTTATTTTCGTGAAGTATAGTGTTGCGAATGACTTTGAAGGTCATGAAATGACCAAAGTCGTTGTATTTTCAGGAGAAAATGGTACGTGGACGGCCTCCTTCGAGGGCTGGGCTCGGAGGATCGAGCGCGGCTCCCGAATAACTCAGGGAGGGCGAGAACTCGGCTCTTCGTAATGAGCTGAACGAGTTAATGGGCGTGGTTCGGCGACAGGCCGATGCCATGCAACGACAGGAGGAGCAAATTAAAAAGCTCCAAGTCGAGATGGCGCAGCAAGCGGCTGCGGTTAGGGAAGAGAGAACGGGAGTACCTCCGGCCTCTGCTTCGGCACCGACCGAGGAGGTGACACCGGCGCCGGCTGTGGCGCCACCGGCATCACCGATTGTAGCCGGTGGGTCGGGTACTCCTATGCCCGACTCCGAGATGGAGGATGCGGAGCGAGAGCGCGCACTTGCGGCTCTCATGAGGTTCAAAAAGTTCAACCCGCCTATCTTCAGCGGGGAGAACGTGGATCCATGGGACATGGAAACGTGGATCGATGCTATTGAGACGCTCTTCGAGGATCTTTATACCTTGGAGAGGGACAAAGTGCATCTCGCCGTTCATTGTTTAGAGCGATCGGCGAAAGTGTGGTGGAAGGGAGTCCGACGGGATAGACTCTCTAGCCTTTCGCCACCGTCGTGGGAAGAGTTTCGGGGTATGGTGTTCGCCACCTATTTCCTCGATAGCGAAAAAAGGAAGCTTCAAGAAAGGTTCCGGAAGTTGAAGCAAGGGAACCGTACGGTGCGCGAGTACGAGAGGGAGTTCTCGTACATTATTAATTGCGTACCGCACGTTGTCCGCGGAGAATTGGACAAGGTCGATTGTTTCGTGCGCGGACTTCGACCGGAAATCTTTAGGGCGGTGCACGCCCTCAAGCTTCGGACCTTTGCGGAGGTCTTGGACCGTGCCCTTTGGGTGGAGCACGGGAATGCATGTGCGCGCGAGGAGCGCGAGTCTTGGGAGAAGGAAAAAGATAGAGAGAAAGGGAAGAAACGACCGGCGAGTGGCTCGGGTGGGCAGTCTAGCTCAAAGCGACCCCCGAAGCACTCGCAGTCGCAAAACCAATCGCGAGGGTTCTGACGGAATCGACCCGCAACCCAGTGCCCGATTTGTAGCGGCCCCCACCACCCTCAGCAATGTGACTATCGTGAGGGCCGGTGCTACAAATACGGACAGCAAGGGCATATGCGGTACAACTGCCCGATGGATGATGGCCGAGCACCGTCGTCGGCATCGGCGTTTGCGCCACCAAGGCAGCTTGCGGGCATCCCACCCGCGGCAATGTCGGTAGGCCGTGCACAGCCGCCGAGACCAGTGGAGGGCCAGCGGCCAGCGCCCAGTGGGCGGGTATTCGCCTCTCAGGTGGAGGAACCTTCTGCCCAGGAGGACGTCGTGGCAGGTATTGTGTTAATTAAAGGCATTCGATGTAGAGCTTTGTTTGATACCGGTGCATCACATTCATTCATTGCTCGATCATTTGCTATTGCACATGGAATATAAATTATAGATGCCACGCACACAAGAACTGTGCAAGTACCTGAACACACCTTTTGCGTACATCACGCGTGTGTAGATTGCCCCGTGAGGGTTGAAAACTGGATCATGCCAGCCGATTTGCTGGTATTAAATCGGATGAATGAATATGATTTGATCCTAGAAATGGATTGGCTCTCGAAGTATCACGCCACTATTGATTGTGAGAGCCGGATAGTGAGGTTTAGAGAACCCGGGCACAAGGAATTTGTGTACCGTGGGTGTAAGAGTTTGCTCTTTGCGTCGATGGTATCCACGTCGCAAGCAAGGAAGCTTATTGCTAGAGGATGCATTGCCTACTTGGCGACGGTAGTGGATGACCGGAAGGAAGTGCTGGGACTTGAGGACGTTCCTATAGTCCAAGAGTTCCTGGATGTATTTCCGACGGAGTTGCCCGGAATGCCACCGGACCGGAAAATAGAATTCGTAATTGATTTGCTCCCGGGTACGGCACCGATTTCTAAGGCCCCGTACAGGATGGCACCCGCGGAACTGAAGGAATTGAAAGCACAATTGCAAGATTTGATGGACAAGGGTTTCGTAAAGCCAAGTGTGTCACCTTGGGGAGCCCCTGTTCTATTTGTGCAGAAAAAGGACGGTTCGCTGTGGTTATGTGTAGATTACCGCGAGTTGAATAAAGTGACCGTCAAGAATAAGTACCCGTTACCCCGAATTGATGACTTATTCGATCAATTGCAAGGGTCTCAGGTGTATTCAAAGATTGATTTGCAATCCGGTTATCACCAATTGAAGATCAAACCGGAGGATGTGCATAAGACCGCGTTTAGGACGCGGTATGGACATTATGAATTCACGGTTATGCCTTTCGGGCTTACTAATGCCCCGGCAGCGTTCATGGATTTAATGAACCGTGTGTTCAAATCACTATTGGATCAATTTGTGGTTGTGTTCATAGATGATATCCTTGTCTACTCTTGGAGTGAAGAGGAACATAAAGAGCACTTAAGGATTGTGCTTCAAGTTCTTCGAGAGAACAAGTTGTTCGCCAAGTTAAAGAAGTGCGAATTTTGGATCCGTGAGGTCGCTTTCTTGGGTCACGTAATATCCGCGGGAGGAGTATCTGTGGACCCTACGAAAGTTGAGGCAATCCAGGATTGGCTTCGCCCGACCAATGTCACGGAAATACGAAGCTTTTTGGGTCTTGCGGGATACTATCGGCGGTTCGTGGAGGGATTTTCAAAAATCTCCGGTCCACTAACGCGTCTTACCCGCAAGGGAGCCAAATATGTTTGGAGCGAGGAATGCGACCAAAGCTTTAAGGAGCTAAAGGAAAGGTTGACTTCGGCTCCGGTACTCGCCTTGCCGATTGCAGGGGAGGGTTTTGTGGTGTATAGTGATGCATCACGGCGTGGTCTTGGGTGTGTGCTTATGCAAAGAGGACAAGTAATAGCATATGCCTCTCGACAGCTAAAGAGCTATGAGCAGAATTACCCCACCCACGACTTAGAGCTTGCGGCGGTGGTCTTCGCACTCAAGTTGTGGAGACATTACTTGTACGGGGAGCATTGTGAGGTTTACACGGATCACAAAAGTTTAAAGTACTTATTCACTCAGAAGGAGTTGAATTTGAGGCAGCGGAGGTGGTTGGAGTTGATAAAAGATTACGACTTGACCATCTTGTACCACCCCGGTAGAGCCAATGTGGTGGCCGATGCGCTCAGTAGAAAATCCGTGGAGAACTTCGCAATTGAGATGACGGGACAAATGCCGTTGCTCAAAGAAATGGGCCGGTTCGACTTGGAGATCGTGGCCCCGGGCGTCCCCGCTAGACTTATGAATCTCGAGATTTGGCCAACTTTGTTGGAGCAAATAAAAGAAAAGCAATCCGGTGATCCGGAACTCCAAAAGGTGCGGAGTGCTATCGAGAGCGGGCGCGCCGGTGATTTTCATGTAGACTCGAAGGGCGCAATTCGATTTCGAAATCGATTGTGCGTGCCAAAAGTCGAGGATATTCGCAGGGAGATCTTGAAAGAAGCTCATACTTCTCCCTATGCGATTCACCCGGGCGGCACCAAAATGTACAAGGACCTCAAACTACATTATTGGTGGCCGGGAATGAAACTTGATGTGGGACGCTTTGTGGCACAATGCTTAGTGTGCCAACAAGTGAAGGCCGAGCGTCGCTTTCCGGCAGGAAAATTACAAGGATTGCCCATTCCGGTTTGGAAGTGGGAAAGTATCGTGATGAATTTTATTGTGGGCTTACCTCGATCATTAGGTGGCCACGACGCAATTTGGGTGGTGGTGGATTGTTTGTCAAAGTCGGCACACTTTTTGCCAATCCACACCACTTGGTCGGGAGACAAGTTAGCGCAAGTCTACCTGGACGAGATTGTGCGGTTGCACGGGGTCCCGACCTCGATAGTTTCAGATCGAGATCCCCGTTTCACATCGCATTTTTGGAAAAGCTTGCAAGAAGCTTTGGGTACACGGCTCGATTTCAGTTCAGCATTTCATCCTCAGACCGACGGTCAATCGGAAAGAACAATTCAGATTTTGGAGGATATGCTTCGAGCGTGTGTGTTGGACTTCAAAGATGCATGGCCTACTCATTTGCCGATGGCTGAGTTTGCCTATAATAATAGCTATCAATCTAGCATCGATATGGCACCTTTTGAGGCCTTGTATGGACGAAAATGCCGCTCTCCTATTCATTGGAGCGAAGTCGGCAAGAAAAGGGTCTTAGGACCGGAAGTGTTGCGTGAAGCGGAGGAAAAGGTCCACTTGGCACGCGAACGCTTATCGACGGCGCAATCTCGACAAAAGAGTTATGCGGATCGACGTCGACGAGATTTGAAATTCGCGGTAGGAGACCGCGTCTTCTTGAAAGTATCACCCATGAGAGGGGTGAAGCGATTTGGTGTTCGGGGTAAGTTGAGTCCCCGTTACATTGGACCATATGAGGTTTTGGAGCGTGTGGGATCCGTGGCATATCGGTTAGCTTTGCCACCAAAACTTGCGGGGATACACAATGTGTTCCATGTATCGACGCTCCGCAAGTACATGTATGATCCGGCGCACGTCCTCGAGTATGTGCCTATAGAGCTTCATGAGGATATGACTTATGAGGAATTTCCCTTGTGTATCGTGGATCGCGAGATGAAAAGTTTGAGGAACCGTGAAATTCCTTATGTAAAGGTACAATGGACGAATCACGGTGAACGTGAGGCCACGTGGGAATTGGAAAGCTCGATGAAGGAGCGGTTTGCTTACCTCTTCGCTGAATCCAGCTGAGGTATGATTTAGTTTCGCGGCCGAAACTCTCTTTAAGGGGGGAGGAATGTAGCACTTTGAATTTCGGTGCGTTGTTTCGAATTTTACCAAATTTGATGAAGTTCGGAGAGAGCCGGTAATGGCTAGAGTGGGATTGGGTTCCGAAAGTTTCGGAACATTTTGGGTGCGAGTGGGAACCCAGAAATCGAAGATTTCGAAGAAAAGGACCTACTGGAGCAAAACTGCTCATGGGGTCCGGACCCTGGAAACTGGGGTCCGGACAATGAAGTTTGTGGCCGGCTGCGGTCCGGACCCGGGTGCCACGGTCCGGACCCGAGCCGATGTCCGAGATGGGGAACGTACGGGTTCCGGACCCGGGACTTGAGGTCCGGACCCGAGCCGCGTGCTAGGTTGGGGTGCGTACGGGTTCCGGACCCTGATACCAAGGTCCGGACCCGGCCTGCGCGCTGGTCGGTTATCAGTGCGGGGTCCGGACCCCATCTGCAAGGTCCGGACCCGGCTGAGGCAGAATGCCCAGTGAGGGGCATTTTGGTAATTTCGTAGTGAGTGTGCTATATATATGAGGGCTGAGACTTCTCCCATCATTCCTTCTTCATTCTCCTCACACTTTCTCTCACTCTCCCTCACTTTCTCTCTCTAGAGATCTCTCCAAAGCTTGGAGAAGTGAAGGATTTGATCTTGGAAAAAGCTTCTAAGGTGGATTTGGGGCTTCTTGGTGCAAGAAGAAGCTAGGGAGCTAGGGCTTTGAGGTGAGTTCTTGTGATTTAGGATTTAAACCTTGGATTCAATCCTTTAGCATGAGGTTTTTGGAGACCCTAAGCAATCTAAACCACAAAACATGGAGATTGGCCAAGAAATTTTGTGGTTTCACATGCATGCATGTGAAACCTAAGTAGATTTGGGGCTTTTGCCATGGGAGGTTCTAAAAATGTTTGGACCTTCGGGAATTGCCATTAAGGTATAGGAAATCATGTTGGAACACATGATTTCATGGATTGAGTTGAATTTAGGGTTCGTAATGAGTAACGAACCGTTTTCTTGTAGAAGCTTGGGTTGAAGCAAGAACTCAAAGCTTGGACACTTAGGTGCTTGAAGAATACAAAGATTTGAAAGCTCTTGAGGTGGGTTTGTGTTTACCGAAGTGATTAGGTCACTTCCATGTCTAGGGTAAATATCCATTTAAAGATAAAATGGTATGTGTTGTGAACCCTAGAATTTGCATGTTGGCAAAAGTAGAAATCATGATAGGTTGAACAATGAGATCTTATTGCATGATGTATATTTCAAGTATAATTCAAATATTAATACTTGTTGCATGGTTGCATGTATGGTTAAACCTAGTGTTATTGAACATAGGTTGGACATGAGGATTAAACCTAGTGTTATTGAACATAGGTTGGAACATGTGAGATGGAAACCTAGTGTCATTGAATATAGGTTTGACATGAAATTGGAACCTAGGTTGATAATGGGAAAGTAAGCCTAGTGTTATTGAACATAGGCGAGACTTAATGACTTGAACCTAAGGTCATGAGACTTAGGTTGGCAAGTGAGAAATGTGAACAGCGGGATGTGCGACGATTTTGCTATCCCGGGTAGGCGACGATTTCGCTACCATGCCACGAGTTGGCGGTATCAACATGGGATGTGCGACGATTTTGCTATCCCGGGTAGGCGACGATTTCGCTACCACGCCATGAGTTGGCGGTGTTGAGCGAGATGTGCGACGATTTTGCTATCCCGGGTAGGCGACGATTTCGCTATCATGCCATGAATTGGCAGTATCGACACGGGATGTGCGACGAGTTTGCTATCCCGGGTAGGCGACGATTTCGCTACCACGCCTAGAGTTGGCGGTGTCGAGATGGGATGTGCTACGAGGTTGCTATACCGGATATGCGACGAGTTCGCTATCCATGCCATGCGGTGGCCGTGTTGAGTCGGGGTATGCGACGATTTTGCTATCCTGAGTATGCGACGAGTTCGCTACTCGAACTAGGAGGTGACGAGTTCACTCCTCGAATGTTGGAATAATTATGGTGAGACGGCGATTCCGAAACCATAAGTAAATGACAAGTAAATGAACTTAGTCATTGTGAGACATAGGATGAACCTAGGAGAGAATGATAAATTATATTTCATTTGGTTGCATCCTTTATGTTTATTTACAAGCATGTAAATAATTGTTGCATAGTTATATGTGATCTAACTTATGCATATGGTGTTTCTTTGGACCTTGTGGGTCGAGCTTCTCTCTTGGGTGGCCTTACCCACTGGGAACTATGTTTATAGTTCTCACCCCACATTTTTCAGGTCCTTCCGCGTGTGAGGCGGCGGAGCGAGGCAAGGGTTTGGCTCTTTAGATAGCGGCCCTTCTATTTTGGTGACACATAGAGTGTACCCCTAGTTTGGACTATGATAGCATAGGAGAGTTTCATTCTTGTATGAATGTTGTATATTCCATAATTTTGGGACATAATGTATGAAATGAAAGTGAAAGAAAAGAAAATTTTGGACATGTATATTGTGCCATGTGATGTAATAGAAGTAGAACTTCTTTATGTTGATGCTTTCCTTGTGCAACTCTTGTACTCCGTTCCTAGTTGGAACATTGTGGATAAGCTTGTGTTGTGACGCCTTGGGCGGATAGAAAGGACTCTATCCGTTCGGCGGGTCTGGTGCATGCGCCCGTGCGGTTATCCTTTCCACCTAGTTGGTGTTTAAGGCCCGGCGGGGCGTGACACCTAAAACATCCTATCACCCTGCTACAGGTTCTTCATGTTATTTTTGAGTTTTTTGCTTTATGCTGTTTAGGAAATAGGCTCTAAACAGTAACCCACAAAACTTGGTCCAAGTCATCTGCAACGCACTCTACGACCTGGTCGACTTGATCCTCTTCTCCCATGCATGTGCGTCACCCTCCAAGTAGTGAATTGCCAGATGTACCTGGTCACTCTTGGGAATGAAGAGATCTTCAAAAAGTTTCTCCATGGCTCCCAACCAAGCCTCCACTATCCACAGTAAGGTGCTTTGGCCATTAAACCTTGGTGGATCAAACCTCCGAAAGTCTGCCAACCTTGCCTTGATCCACTCCTGCTCAGCTGCTACAACTATCCACCCACCTTCAACGTCTCCCCACTGGGTGTCGATACTGTCTGAATTGTCATTGTCGGAGAGATAGCTGCTGCCGGAGTGCCTGCTGGTGTAGTCGGCAGTGGCACCTGAGGCTCAGGAGCTCACTGTATAGCACCGGACTACCGTGCCTATATCTCGCACATCCGCCTCATGGGCTCCCCCTACCACCGAATTGCCTCAGTCTGCCTCTCCATCGCTCTAGCTAGACCAGCCAACTGCTCCCGTAAATCTCACAGCTCACTCGGTCCCACCTGCTCCGACTTCACAGGTGGTGTTGGTGTGGCTCGCGTCGGTGGTCGACCTCTACGTGGTATCCTTATCGCCTGCAACAAAGCACACATTAGTTACACACAACTCGACCCAATCAAGCGAAAGTCTAAAAGGACATTCCTTTTCCTCTGCAACATTATATTGTCTGTAGCCAACATAATCATCCAGCAGTAAAAGAACACATCTCCTAAAATCACTCTTCACTCTTCCTGAAGAGTTTACACAAATCAATCACCGACTTTCCTCACAAATCACGTCTCTCAGGTCTTGTCTTCCAAGGGTTTGCCAAAAGTTTAGGGTTTCCTAAGTCCAGACAACCTATTTCTAGGTTATTATACCAACTTAATCTGTTATACCCCAGGTTACAGTGGAAGACGGGGCACGCCAATAGACCCGTCGTATGCGCGGGAAGCCCTGCACACATGCAACTGTAACACAATCCTAGAGTCGACAATTATCATGTACCAGAGCTGATATAACAACTAAACCATAAAGCCGTACTAAAGCCGTACTATACATATATGAAATCCAAAATTGTACATCATCCACCTCTCAAATAGCAGAAAATAAAATACAATACAGCTGGCCTCGCCAGTCTAATATGTATAGTATGTTGTCTCCAAAAGTTAGTAACTATCAGGACCTCCACTGGCACGACCGACTTGGATAGGAGAGCTATTTATCCCATGATCCCCTTACCTCGATTAGAGGCAGCAATAGGTATAGACAGCTCTGTGAAAAAAAAAACAACAAACAGAGAGAGTGAGAACTACTGAACCAATAGTCTCTAGTGGATACCTTCATCGACGATAAAGACCTACCGACTAGGTCTACTAGAGGCATAAATAGAAAGCAATAAATTTTATATATATATATATATATATATATATATATATATATATATATATATATATATATATATATATATATATAGAATTAGGCTACTATACTATTAATAGCATCAAGTCATTAGTGCTATTAGGTTTTCGGCCCTTGGATGAAGGAATGTGCGGTTAGGATGATAGTGGTCCCCTAGGGTTGAGTAGGTGGTTGGGTGGTTGGTTGAATAGTATGATCTAATGGGTGAAAATGGTCAAAGGGGTAGATCTAACAGGGAAAAACTTGGTAGCACCAAGTGCTTGGTGTTAGTGATAGTATAGTAGCCGGACTCTCTCTCTCTCTATAGAGAGAGAGAGAGAGAGAGAGAGAGAGAGAGAGAGAGTTGGGCTCGAATACTCTTAATACTATCAGCTGTGGATAAATTCTAGTTTTTAACCCTTGAATGAAAAATTGTCGGGTTGGGATGATAGTGATCCCTCTATGACTTCGTTTGGTTCGGATATAAGTAAGAATTCTAATTACAGGGATATGTATAAGTTCAAGAATAAGCAGGAATTAGAGCAAATTTTTGTTTGGATGAAAATTGGGTTGTTCCTGAAAATAAGGTAAATAGTATTTAGATGGTTAGATTGGAATAGCGGGAATAAAAGTAATTATAATTTTAAATTAATACTATTTTATCTAATTAATTAATATCAAAATATTAATTAAAAATTTAATAAATTAAAAAATTTATTAGCTATGAATATTGCATAAGATAATAAAAATATATATTAATTAATTAATTATATTAATTAATTATAAAAATATAACTTAAATTTTAATTAATTAGTAAATTATTTAATAGTTATATGATTTGTTAAGAAATTAATTTAATTAATTGACCAATATAAATATTAGATATTAAATAAACACATTAAATAATTAATTTTTAATGAGCTAATTAACAATAAGTAATAAATTAATTAATTACTTAACTATTTAAGCAATAGATAATGACCTAAATATATTAATTAGATTAATTAACAAGTTATTACAATAATTAAAATTAGATTTAAACTTTAACTAAGTGGGAACAAGCTTGTTCCAGGGGAGGGTGGAACAGCTTTTCCACCCTTATTCCCCCTTGTTCTTAATCATAGAGAACTACAGTTCCCAAACATCAAAAATTGCATTTGGGTACAAAGAGGGGAATAAGGGCTTATTCCCCTCCTTATACCCGAAACAAACGGTATCCTAGGGTCTAATGATAGGTCCACTAGAATTTAGTGAGTGGTTCGCAGAATAGCATGACCTAAGAGGTGGAATTAATCGAGTGGTAGATCTAATGGTAGAAAGCTGGATAGTAGTGGTGGCAATCCAGTTCGTTGTTCGTGAGCCAGCTCGTGTTCGGCTCGAAATGAGCTCAAGATCGACTCGCTCGTTTAGTAAACGAGCCAAACACGAGCTGAATTTTTCAGCTCGTGTAATAAACGAGCCAAACACGAGCTGGGGTCAGCTCGCTCGTGTTCGGCTCGATAACAGCTCGAATTCACCAAGCCAGACTCCGGAACGACACTCGAAGGCGCGACCCCACCGACTATACAACGCATATCGTTGTCGAGCTAAATACGGCTCATGTAGGCTATAGTCAATGCAAATGATCAACCAGATCATAGATCTACTATCCACATGCCTCATAACAATTCGGAATGCAAACAGTCTATCATCCTTGTACTAACCCACAGGATGAATCGAACTCCAATCAGTCCACTAATTAATACCGTCCCAAAACTTGGGCATAAAATAATCCTACACTACTACAGATAACCACCACCTCCTAATCTGGGTATAACAATATGCAATATGCTGTAACTAGTGTAGTGATTACAAATTCAGCTGGAAAAGAATACCAACAGGGTGTAGCAAATCACCAAAATTTAGCTTGAGTCTATGGAATTTATTTTCAGGTACACTACTCATTCCAAACCAGCAAGTTATACAATTTAGCTAAGTTTATTTCACAAGATTTTCATCGAGATTCTTTCTACTGTTATAATCTCAAAAACTGTGCATGCTATAATTTAAGTATACATGAAGACATAGGAATGAATTTGAAGTATTTGGTAAATTAAACCCACCTGAAATCGCTAATCCAACAAAGGAGAAGAATTTAGCTCCTAGAAGAAAACAAATGAAGCATTCAAATCCAACTCCAAGCTCCCAGATGTTAGATGTATGCCCTAGAAGCCAATCAGACCGACACATGTATTCTTTTTAGGACATAAATTTATATTTGACTTTAAATATTATGAATAAATATGGGTTCTTATTTCCATTCATGTTGTGTATGTGTCCATGAATCGTCCAAGAAATTAATAAAATGATGACATGTATTCTCAAGAGTTGAGAATTTGAGACATGTGTCATTGATGGTTAATTCCTAAATGCTTCCGATCGATGGATCATCGCGGGGACGGTGATTGATCCGATGAGATTGGTGCACATGTCGCTTCCCTTTTGGGTAGATGAGTCTCGAGTCAACAGTGTGGAGACACTGGAGCAAATGTGCAGGTGGTTGTTAAAGAACAAGGGTACCGAGCGTGACCAACGTGAGAAGTCACTTGGATGTCTACTCACTCGTCAGTGACTTACTCAATATTGCAGTAGTGTGACTGGTCCTTTGACCTGCGGTGCCTCGGCTATTCACAATGAGGTTACTATAGTTTGACTGTATATACACTTGGTCCCTAGCCATTCGGGTCCTTGCGGTGCATATTGGTTGCAGTAGGTTCGTTGTAGGAATAGGGTGTGCACCTATATAGAATCTATCTCCCTTGGTAGATAGGGGCGTTAGTCCTATGTGATTTATGAGACCGAGTTTAGAAGACCTTGGCCAAGGCAGAATAAATAGCGAAAAGGGTTTTCAATATTAGAAACTCGAGTCGAATAAATTTGACATATAACAAATGATGGGGTTTGACGAGTTGTTTCATAACCTCTGTCTATTCGGGACTCATGATAGAAGGACTGTATCACACGGTAACTGCACCAAGAGGTTCAGTATTCCATTCTACTGGAATGCCACTACATGCTGCTAGGCGTCACTGGTGGATTGTGAGACTCATGAGAATTATCTGGATGATCGATAATTCTCATTGGGCTGAGTTGGAATTGTTCCGACCAACTGAAAGGAGTTTCAGTGATATTGTTGATAGTGATAAAAATATATCTTACTACCAGATAGAATAGAACCTATGTGGTCACACACATAAGAGGTTGTGACTGATCGGATAGCTAGATCTCGATTTTTGAATCGCCGGAGGACCTAATTATCAATATGTTGATAATTGGACTAATTTGTAATTATTACAAATTAGTGGCATTAAAGTGTAAATGTTACAAGAGAGGACTTACTAACAGTTAGTAAATTATGAGAGGGTTTATGTGCAAATATTGCATTATTAATTTGATATGATCAAATTAGGTTGAGTTCAAGTCGATTTAAATTAGGATTTAATCGATTGAACCAATTAAGGAAAGGATAAAAATAAATCTAGATTTATTCTTATCCTTAATGGTAATTATATTATTATAAAAGGGATAATATCCCTCTTTATATGTGAACGGGAGTTTTTAGAAAATTCTAACCGTCATCTCTCTCTTCTTCTCTCTTCTTATTCTAGCAAGAAAGACGTCCTTTGTGAGGGAGCTAGCACCCCGATGAGGACATCGATCAGATCACCAATCTCGTGTGGATACCTATAGAGGCCGGACGTGTGTGCGGCTTTAAGAGAACCTAATTCCACGATCATCAAATTGCCGTGAAGAACTACCCGCACAAAGGTGAAAATTAGATCTTCCTTTCTCCTTAATCTTGAACAACATGAGGGATCCTATTGCGTGGTTTTGAGATCGGATCTTGAGTTTTTAAAAATCAAATTTGTTTGATTTTGTTCCGCTGCGTTTTTACCGTACGCAATTTTCTAACACCAGAACCAGTAGGAAACAAAACACAAGAACTACGCAAAAGAACAACTATGCTAAAAATCAACAATAGCAATAGCTTTACCGCCAAAATCTAACTCTATCATCCAATTAATTCCCAAATTCAATCCAACTTATCTCAATTCCAACTGGGAAGGTTAATCCACGAGCTCTTCTCCTCTCCTTAGCCACGAATGAAGGTCAATTTGGCTGCCTACAGCTCCGCTTTGCTGGAATACCCAAGCTCCAGCTGTTGTTGTCGCCGCTCGATTGCTACCCAACCAGCAAGGAAGAAGAAGAAGAAGAAGAAGTAGAAGAAGAAGAAGAAGTAGAGAATGAAGGGTCTCAGGTGCTGGGAGAGTGAAAAAGACAAAGTGTAAGCCCTTTGGTCAATTTATAAGCGAAGGATACAATTAAAACGAAGTCCTCGTATAAACAAAAAATAACTCACTTAAGCTGAAACGCCACATTTCGAGCACCTGAACCGACCTTCAAGGTGTTCGAAACCCTTGAAACACCATTTGAAACAGCTCGTGGGCGCCCAATGAAAAGCCCAGTTCTATCGTAAATTCGCCTGGAACATTTCGGCACCCGGAACACGACTCCTGAGAATCCTATGAATAACTGTATACGTTGTCGGATCGTTGGCGCTAACCATTAATCCCAAAAGCTCGAGCTGTTAGAAATACACAACCAATTCACTTAAAGCGTACAAATACAGCGCCCACGAGTTTCGATTGTAACTCGGCGCAACCAACCTCACGCCACTTCGAACATGACTCGACCCAACCCAGCCTCACGCCATTTCGAACATGACTCGGCCCAACCTGGCCTCCTGCCACAGGGCAGGATGCTGGCCCGTTTAAGCCAACAATCCTCCCTCCAGCACCTGCACACATTAGCAGCATGCGGGAATTGAACCCGTGACCACTGGCTCTGATACCACTTGTCGGATCGTTGGCGCTAACCATTAATCCCAAAAGCTCGAGCTGTTAGAAATACGCAACCAATTTACTTAAAGCGTATAGATACAGCGCCCACGGGTCTCGATTGTAACTCGGCCCAACCAGCCTCACGCCACTTCGAACATGACTTGACCCAACCCAGCCTCACGCCATTTCGAACATGACTCGGCTCAACCTGACCTCCCGCAACAGGGCAGGATGCTGGCACGTTTAAGCCAACATACGTGTCGATCCAACGATTAGATCACCACCTACCAACTTCCGAATTGCTACAGTAAAAACGGGCGTCCGGGAAGTAGGGTCCGAAATCACATCAAATCTACAAAATAAATTCGGGCGCCCAATGTATCATCCGGGCATCCAAATGTTGCAGGAAGTTTAGTTCCAATAGATTTCGATGTTTTGAGTATATTTTTATATCCATTTCATGCTAAAATGGCTCCAACTCGGCCCGATACTCTACATATGTATAGATCAGCTACCCATACTATATTCGGACCCAGCTACTGAGCTCTAGAACGCTACAATAATGGCAAGAGGGTGTTTCTTCCCAGAATACTACTACTTAGCCTTTCAGAAGATGAAATTCTATCATTTAAATTTAAAAGAAAATAATTTCCCCATTTGAAATATCTAGAAATTGAATTTATGTACTTTTGATATTGTTCACTTATGCATAAAGTGAACACAAAAATAAATAGCTAAAAGTAAATATTTTTCAAAAAGTGATAGTAGAATTTTTGTAATCAAGATGTAGAGTATAGATCTTGTTTTAAATAGTTTTTTAAAAAAATTTAACCAAAAAATTAATTAATTTAATTTTTTTACACTGTTAAACGAGCAAACCCCTTATATCAACTATTAAAATTACAAATTTTATAATCCTTTGATCATTAGGTAAATAATGTCGAAATATTTGAAATTTAATTTCTAAATACTTTTAGGGCATGTTTGGTTCGCGATTGGAATTGGAATGGGAAATGGAATTGGATTGCTTTGGAATGGAAAATGGAATGACGAATCATCCAAAGACGTTTGGTTCATTATTGGAATGGATAATGAAATGAAAATCTAGAATTTTGAATAGAGTGTTTTGATTAAGAGAGAGAAAAGTGATGATGGGAGAGGAGGGGAGGTGTTGGTAAATAAACTTTTGAGTAATGGGAAATGGAATGAGTTGGAGCCATTTCATGCTAAAATGGCTCCAACTCGGCCCGATACTCTACATATGTATAGATCAGCTACCCATACTATATTCGGACCCAGCTACTGAGCTCTAGAACGCTACAATAATGGCAAGAGGGTGTTTCTTCCCAGAATACTACTACTTAGCCTTTCAGATGATGAAATTCTATCATTTAAATTTAAAAGAAAATAATTTCCCCATTTGAAATATCTAGAAATTGAATTTATGTACTTTTGATATTGTTCACTTATGCATAAAGTGAACACAAAAATAAATAGCTAAAAGTAAATATTTTTCAAAAAGTGATAGTAGAATTTTTGTAATCAAGATGTAGAGTATAGATCTTGTTTTAAATAGTTTTTTAAAAAAATTTAACCAAAAAATTAATTAATTTAATTTTTTTACACTGTTAAACGAGCAAACCCCTTATATCAACTATTAAAATTACAAATTTTATAATCCTTTGATCATTAGGTAAATAATGTCGAAATATTTGAAATTTAATTTCTAAATACTTTTAGGGCATGTTTGGTTCGCGATTGGAATTGGAATGTGAAATGGAATTGGATTGCTTTGGAATGGGAAATGGAATGACGAATCATCCAAAGACGTTTGGTTCATTATTGGAATGGGTAATGAAATGAAAATCTAGAATTTTGAATAGAGTGTTTTGATTAAGAGAGAGAAAAGTGATGATGGGAGAGGAGGGGAGGTGTTGGTAAATAAACTTTTGAGTAATGGGAAATGGAATGAGTTGGAGCCATTTCATGCTAAAATGGCTCCAACTCGGCCCGATACTCTACATATGTATAGATCAGCTACCCATACTATATTCGGACCCAGCTACTGAGCTCTAGAACGCTACAATAATGGCAAGAGGGTGTTTCTTCCCAGAATACTACTACTTAGCCTTTCAGAAGATGAAATTCTATCATTTAAATTTAAAAGAAAATAATTTCCCCATTTGAAATATCTAGAAATTGAATTTATGTACTTTTGATATTGTTCACTTATGCATAAAGTGAACACAAAAATAAATAGCTAAAAGTAAATATTTTTCAAAAAGTGATAGTAGAATTTTTGTAATCAAGATGTAGAGTATAGATCTTGTTTTAAATAGTTTTTTAAAAAAATTTAACGAAAAAATTAATTAATTTAATTTTTTTACACTGTTAAACGAGCAAACCCCTTATATCAACTATTAAAATTACAAATTTTATAATCCTTTGATCATTAGGTAAATAATGTCGAAATATTTGAAATTTAATTTCTAAATACTTTTAGGGCACGTTTGGTTCGCGATTGGAATTGGAATGGGAAATGGAATTGGATTGCTTTGGAATGGAAAATGGAATGACGAATCATCCAAAGACGTTTGGTTCATTATTGGAATGGGTAATGAAATGAAAATCTAGAATTTTGAATAGAGTGTTTTGATTAAGAGAGAGAAAAGTGATGATGGGAGAGGAGGGGAGGTGTTGGTAAATAAACTTTTGAGTAATGGGAAATGGAATGAGTTGGAGCCATTTCATGCTAAAATGGCTCCAACTCGGCCCGATACTCTACATATGTATAGATCAGCTACCCATACTATATTCGGACCCAGCTACTGAGCTCTAGAACGCTACAATAATGGCAAGAGGGTGTTTCTTCCCAGAATACTACTACTTAGCCTTTCAGAAGATGAAATTCTATCATTTAAATTTAAAAGAAAATAATTTCCCCATTTGAAATATCTAGAAATTGAATTTATGTACTTTTGATATTGTTCACTTATGCATAAAGTGAACACAAAAATAAACAGCTAAAAGTAAATATTTTTCAAAAAGTGATAGTAGAATTTTTGTAATCAAGATGTAGAGTATAGATCTTGTTTTAAATAGTTTTTTTAAAAAAATTTAACCAAAAAATTAATTAATTTAATTTTTTTACACTGTTAAACGAGCAAACCCCTTATATCAACTATTAAAATTACAATTTTTATAATCTTTTGATCATTAGGTAAATAATGTCGAAATATTTGAAATTTAATTTCTAAATACTTTTAGGGCATGTTTGGTTCGCGATCGGAATTGGAATGGGAAATGGAATTGGATTGCTTTGGAATGGGAAATGGAATGACGAATCATCCAAAGACGTTTGGTTCATTATTGGAATGGGTAATGAAATGAAAATCTAGAATTTTGAATAGAGTGTTTTGATTAAGAGAGAGAAAAGTGATGATGGGAGAGGAGGGGAGGTGTTGGTAAATAAACTTTTGAGTAATTTACTTTGGAATGGGCCAATCCGGTATTCAAGGCCGGATTGGGCCATATATGGAATTAGCCATTCCCATTCCATAGTGAAATGGGAGTCGGAATTCGATTCCTTTAAAACAAACAACAACCATTGGAATCAATGAATCCCATTCCGATTCCATGGTCTAAAATAGGTGAACCAAACATGCCCTTAGGACATGTTTGGTTCACCTATTTTAGACCATGGAATCGGAATGGGATTCATTGATTCCAATGATTGTTGTTTGTTTTAAAGGAATCGGATTCCAACTCCCATTCCACTTTGGAATGGGAATGACTAAATCTATTGATGGTCCAATCCGGCCTTGAATACCGGATTGGCCCATTCCCAAGTAAACTACTAAAAATTCTCTTCCACCAACGCCTCCCCTCCTCTCCCTTCATCACCTTTCTCTCTCTTAATCAAAACACCCTCTAAAAAATTCTAGATTTTCATTCCGATATCCATTCCATTAATGAACCAAACGTCTTGGGATGATTCGTCATTCCATTTTCCATTCCAAAGCAATCCAATTCCATTTTCCATTCCTATTCCAATCGCGAACCAAACATGCCCTTAGTGTAGATCATGTCTTACCGTATCGATCGTCAATTTAGAGATTCCATCATCGAAAGTAAATCGGTAGTATTGGAGCCCATGTGCTACCGACGATATTAACTTGACACCAAAGGATTTGTGCTCCTAATCAACTGCATCAACCAACGTCACCAGAGTTAAAGGAAATTTTGGCAGTCCGCTGGGGTAATTATAAAGAATTTGCTGCCCTTCTTTTTTGACTGAAAATAATAGTAGAATTTTAGCAGTCTGCTAATAATCAAAAAGAATTTGCTGCCCATCTTTTTTGACTGAAAATAGTAACCTGTTTGTAAGGTTTGACTAAAAATAATTCTGTTTTTTTTATTTTGGTCCTTTAATATTGTTTTCTTGTTTGTTTTTATCCGTAATTTGCCCGTAGGCCACTCATTCCAAGGCCCTCTATTGTGAAACGTACAGTTCTAATCCTGCTGTCGAGTAAAGAACGCTCGAGGCAAATCAATAAATACATATACCATCTAGTGGTTATATTACCCGGCAACGCTACTAGTATCAACATTTCTTTTTCGTCATGTTCTTGGGTAAGGGCAAGTTTGGTATTACTCAAGTGCGCCCTACTAGACTAACAAGTTCTTGAAATTGAACATCATCACCTGAGAGGAGGAAATCTGTTATGTAGCAGTTACACTATATTATTTATATTTAATTAATTATATTTTTTCTAAAAATCATGGAAGATGGGTGAACTCTAGAGGGACAATTTGATTGGCTGGGGGACACTACATTAACAATATAACTGTCACATTCTAGACTTTTCCATCCAAAGACTATGCGAACCGGAGAGAGAATTTTCTCTGCACTTGAAAGTAGAGAGCCCACGAGAGAACTCGTTGCAGCAAATTAAGATGCTTCCTACACAGGCCCTTGCAAAATTCAAATTTTACTCTACTTCCAAATATTAAAAGTTCTTAAATTTTTTAACTCTAAGGGTGTATTTAGTTCGAAGTCGGAATCGGTATCAGAATTCGAATGAAAATAAGTTGGAAACGGAATTGGAATGATTCATTACCTCATTCTGTTTGGTTCGCCACCTGAATCGGAATCGGAATGAACTATTCCCATTGTCGGTGTTTGGTTCAGATAGATATCAGAAACGTAATCAAATTAATATACCAAAATCTTTATAATATATTAGTTTAAATTCAAATTAAAAATTAAATATTAAAAATTTATGTCAAAATTTTAAAATAATGTCAAAATTTTAAATATATTTTTTAAAAAAATTAAAATTTGAAATTGAACGGATAATTCAAAATATAAAACTAAATTTCGATTTATTCAAATTCAAACTTAAAATTATAATTTCAATTTCAATTTGAATCCATAAATTTAATTTAAATTTTAAATAAAATTTGAATAAAACTTTAGATTTTAAATTAAATTTAAATTTATAAATTAGATTTCAAATCCTTGATTGAATTTTAATTTTTAATTTAAGTTCAAATTAAAATTTTAATTTAAACATATAATTTTTAGACTTAAACTTATGTTTTAATTAAAAAATAAGCTTAAAAAGTTAAATTTAATCCGAAAAAATCCATTCCGTCCGGATTCAATTTTCAATCCGGCCTTCTTGGTCGGATTGGAAAAAAGGGTAATTAGAGATTCCCATTCACCCGAAAATCAAAATTGGAATGAGAATCCCCCATACAAAATATCGATAAACGAATTCGCCCATTCTGATTCCGATTCCGAAGTAAAAAAGGGCGAAACCAAACAAGCCCTAAGAATCTCAAGAATCCTTAAATTATGAGAGTAGTTTCACTTTATGTTTTTGTACATATACGTTTAGATAGAAAATTATATCTGGACATTACACATCTGTGCCTCCGTGTAGCATATATTTCTCAACCCTTTTTGCCATCTGACACATCAATCCTATCATTTATTGATTATATATTTTTAAAAAATAAATTGCACCACTAGTCCCCAAACTTTAGTGAAGTTACATATTGGTTCCAAACTATCAAGTTTGAATTATTAGTGGAAAGGATTTTGGAAAGAATTTGAGACTCATGCATAGTTAGTTAATTCGGATTCGGCAAAAATTCGGTTCGGATATAATTCGGATAAATTCGTTTTCTAATTTTTAAATTCGTTGAAAAATACGGCTAAAAAACGGATTCGTCAATTATTCGGATACGTGATTTATACGGATATTATACGTTCACCAATTAAAAATTCGGGATAAAAATTCGGCAAATAAATTAAATTTTTTCCTCTCAAAATTTATACTATTAGTATAAATACTCATAATTCTTAAGAATATGAGAATAAAGAGCTACAAAATTAAGCTAATTAAATACAAAAAATAGTAATGCATATGCTTGTGACTTTCAAACCTTACTCACAACCTGCTGGGCATATCAAATTTTTTTTTTGGGCGAGGGGGGCGAACGATTTGGGAAATCGGAACTGTTTTTTTTTTTTTTTTCCTGTGTTTGGCGAGGCGAACCACCAACGTTTTTTTTTTCTTTCTTTCTTTTTCCTGTTTGGGCCAGCCGCGGCCTGCGGCCCGCAGCCCACGAGCCCCGAGAGCCGTTTTTTTTGGGCGAATTATTCGGCGATCCGAATTATTCGCGAATAAGTATTTTTACCAAAAAAATCGCGTTTTTTTCTGAATTTTTGGAAAAAATACGGATACGGCCGTTTTATTCGTTTTTTCAAAAATTCGCGAATAATTCGCGAATTATTCGCGAATTAACTAACAGAGGACTCATGTAAACTAGATGCAAATGTCACGTCTCAGCGTAGAAGCCCAACTGCGTACGTGAGCAGACCCATCATACAAACAAAAGTTTTTCTGTATGTGCACGGCGTTGGAATAGAAAACTCATATAAGGAATATTTAATATAGAAAAAATATTTTTCCAAAAAAAACATTTAAATGTTTACAAAATTATTAAGGTTCCAATTACATACCAAAACCATTTATAGAGTTAAGTTACAACTGTTATTTTCCCAAAAGAAATCCAAAAAGTATAACTATATTGGGTGGGTGACAATAAAGACCCTTAAAAGAAAAAAAAAAGAAAAAAAAGTTGTGTTAATGTTGGGGGGGTCTTCCTCCATTTCTACCCATTGTGTAATTTAGCTTTGAAGAAGTGTCAAGCGATTAATGGTGCTGCTATATATAGTCCGCGTAAGTAGCAGCTGAAGCCGTTTAATAATGGAATGGTGCCAAAGAAACAGAAGACAGAGATGGTAGTCCCAGCTTCAGCCGCCAGCTCCAATTCCACCACCCCCACAATAAAAGTCGCCGCGCTCTGCGGCTCCCTCCGCAAAGCTTCCTTTAACCGCGGCCTCATCCGCTGTGGTACGAATCTCTCTCTCTTCCTTCTATCCATCTAAATAATACAATCTTGCACCGATTTTTTAATCCGACTATTTCATTTTTTAAATTGGTGCCTGATTTTTTTTATCTTGTTTTATTTTATTTTATTTTATTTTTATTTCGATTTGAGTAATTCGGTGGGTGGTTTTCTGCTATAAAATTTGAACAAAATGCCTGATTTGATTTGGGACACTTTAATAAGCCCAGGTATATCTCATACAATTTTTTACCTTTCTTTCCTTTCTCTTCTCCCTCTCCTTGTGAAGCCGCTGAGCTCTGCGATGAATTCATCTCCGGGATGCGGGTGGAGTACATCGACACCGAGCACCTTCCCTTCATCAACACCGATCTCGAGGCCGGCGGCACGTACCCTCCGGCCGTGGAGGCCTTCCGCCTGAAGATTCGCGACGCCGACTGCGTCCTCTTCGCCACGCCCGAATACAATTACTCCGTCCCTGGTAACATCTTCTCTTCTTTTCATGCAATTCCTACAACTTAGAACTGATATTCCGCTGTGATGTCATATTTTAGACCCGACGTCCATGATCAATAGCACAACATAATACCCTGTTTGTATGCACATCTTTATTGTTTACTCTAGGGAGCATGCGAGCGTTGGTAGTAGAATAGGAGTGCAAATAGAAATAAACAATAGTATAATTTATTCCTCCTCCAGCTCATTGGTGGATTATGTGAAGCCGTATTCCGAGTTGACATCTCGGTAAAAAGTTGAAAATTTGAGATTTCTGAATGTTAAGTACCGGAACTAAAATTGTGAGTACCGATAGTCAGAAGTTTCTCAGAACCTGAAGCTATGAAAACTGGATTTTGTATTGAGTCCCATTACTCAATTTGGCTACCGGTGCGTCATACGCTTGGGGCTTTTCTAAGCAACTTCTATTACCAAATGTCCTGCAGGAGTAGAAATCCTGCCGACCATTGTCGGATCGAAGCAAGGCCATGGTTACTTCCTTAACTCTATCATTCAACTATATGCTTAGAATATTTGAAGTCGACTCAATACGATAACATAGTTAGAAACTCTTTCCACATACCATTTACTCTAACCTTGGGTTTTCTTGTCGAGTTTGATTGACTGTATAGGATGTTCTCTCTTATCATTGAAGGTGTCGGATTTTTTATTACACGCGCAGATGCTTTCCCGCAGAAACCACTATAACAAATTAGTATTAAATATAAACCCATGACTAGAGCCCAAGTATGATTATTGTCAAAGGCAATGAACTATACGTGAAGCAACTATGGTGCCTCAGGTCCAAGGAGTGCTCGTTTCACTGATTTGTATGTGTACAATCACCAATAGTGCAGGAGCATTTTTGCAATTTTGCATATCTGCAGGGTTATGTAAGCAATAAAAAGCTTTACGGGTACTCGTTTCACTGATTTATTACCAATTGTTGGAATTAGAGGACAACGAAAACTTACAAACTAGATAGCCAACATATCCAGGAACCAAAATCGGATCGTGTTGCCTGTTTTACTAGCCTTCTTGGATCGTCCTCGTCTTGATGCTTCTGGATCTTCCACGTATCTTACCAATTGTTGGAATTAGAGGACAGCAGAAACTTACAAACTGAAAAACCGACGTATCCGAGAACCGAAATCGGATTCTGTTGCTTGTTTTACTAGCTTTTTTTGACCGTCCTTGTCTTGATGCTCTGAATCTTCCACGTATCTCGCCTTCTCCCAGCGTTGCGGATCGGATGCGAAAAGGGCTGCCAGAGTCCTTTTCCATATCCACATTCCAAAATCCCGGAAACGTAGGTGGAAAATCCAGAGAGAACGTAGAGAGAGTAGAGTGGAAAGAGGAATCTCTTTTTTCTTATTAATTCACGTCTCTCACGCCACACCTCTATTTATAAAGAGAAAGGGATCATATATATATATATATATAGATAGTAGGATCCCTTAGAATATCACTGATTCTCACATAGAGATTAGGATTTAGAGTATCTATTATGATATTCCTTTGGAGATACGTTTCTTAACTAATTAAAAACATATAAAATTTATCCTTATCCTTAACTTATTAGGATAAATCCTCATCTACATCTTATGTAGATTGGGTTGAATTAGAACCGGCCAATGTGGACATACCACATGGCAACATGAAAGGAGTAGCCTAAATGTAGCAAAACTAAGACTGAATATAGATTATATCGAATTCCGGATGCACATAGCACGTCCTGAAAAAGTAAAGTGCGGCCACCACGTAACTTGAGTTGGTATAAACCAACTTCGAAGACTTCCTCCCTCGTGCCATTCCTAAGGGTGACAAATTGTGTTCCCGTAGGTACTCGATGGTAATCTACAAACCCACTCGATTACGAATTACGTGCTTGTTTGCCTCTATATCCACGATCTAATCGGGAAGAGAAAGTATGAGAGCAAACAAAACAGTGTGAGTTGAGTGGTAGGGTTACATTTCTCGGCTCAGGACAATTCCGAGCGAAGTAACCCTTTTGCTTGAAATTGTAACACTTCAGCTTTGCAGCGCCCTACTGCCAGCGCGCTTGCCTCTGCAGCACTTTCCAACTCCACCCTGAGGAGCTTGATTTCTACTCTTTTGTGTTCATTGTTGTAATACTTCTTGCGCTTGGGTGTGATCCCACCGTGCTTCTCAGAGCACGCAAAAACAGCAACAGAGCGGTTCGCTTTCAAGCGTTCTGTCTTGAGCTCGAGATGGCGCGAGATGTCATTAAACATTTTAATGCTCTCGCTGTGCGTCATCAGGAGCTTCATCTTGGACCACTCAGGATCCTGCATTGAACGAATCACCGCGAGAACCTGTTGCTTATTGTTGAACTCGTTTCCAGCAACCTTCAGGTCCCGAATCATGGCGCTCATCACACGAAGGTGCTCAGCCATTGAGTGCTTCAGGTCCTTAGTGTAGTGCTGAAACTTTAGATTTAAGGCATGCATCCTTGTAGCTGAAGTTTACCCAAAAGCAATCTTTAGATTGTCCCACATGTCCATGGCAGTTTCATAGATCTCACACTGTCCAATGAGGTCCTTTTGCATGCCACACAACATAGTGTGCCTAGCAGTTCGATCCTCCTTGATCCACTTGTCATAGACCTCTCTTTAATGATTGAGCTGTGCAGTAGTGCCTTCCGGAGGCACAGCCATTTTGATAGAGAGGGTTTCAAGAACCCCCTTAAGCTCTCGACTTAGAATTACGTTATGAAGTAGAGATCTAGTGTAACTTACTTAGCGTGTATCTGAGAGTCATGAAAAAATACGATCTCGCGGAGAATCTAGTAAAGTGCTTGAATCAATACAAATTAATATGAGGGGCTGAGAAAGATGTTTCGACAACACACCATGTAAGTCTTGTGACTCATTGTTTGGACGGTTATTTCAGTTGTGTTACTTGAGATGATCATGAGTATAAAAAACAATTATAGGGTCGAGCCTTGTGATTACAGGAGGGGGATTTGTGATACTTGATCCGGTGTGTTGAAACTTCTGGGGCATAGACGAATTTAGTCAGTGATGTGTTATATTAGTTGGGTGGTAACTTAATATAGCACTCATGCATTGCGTTTCTTTTGTCAGGTCGCACGCTCTATTACCCGTATGAAGAGTAGAATGTATGACAGAAAATTGGCCAATGTGGCCAAGTGGGAGATTGTCGCCATGTGGTGTGTCTACATTGGCCGGTTCTAATTCAATCCTGTCCACATAAGATGTGGTTTAGGATTTATCCTAATAAGTTAAGGATAAGGATAAATATGTTTCTCATTAGTTAAGAAACGTATCTCAAAAGGAATATCTTAATAGATATTTTATATCCTAATCTCTATCTAAGAATAAGGGATATTCTAAGGGATCCTAATATCTATATATTAATTCCTTTCTCTCTATAAATAGAGGTGTGATGTGAGAGATGTGAATTAATAAGATAAAAAAGATTTCTTTTTTCCTCTCTTCTCTCTCCACGTGCTCTCTAGGTTTTTCACCTATGTTGTCGGCGTTTTGGAGTGTGGACATAGAGAAGAGAACTCTGGTAGCCCTATTCGCATCCGTTCTGCAACGCTAGGAGAAGGCGAGATTCGTGAAACATCCAGAAGCATCAAGACAAGGACGATCCAAGCAAGCTTGTAAAACAAGCAACACGATCTGATTTTGGTTCTTGGATACGTTGGCTATTCAGTTTGTAAGTTTTCGCTGCCCTCTAATTCCAACAATTAGCGAGATATGCGGAATATCCAGAAGCATCAAGACAAGGACGATCCAAGAAAGCTAGTAAAATAAGAAATACGATCCGATTCGGTTCCTGGATACGTTGACTATCTAGTATGTAAGTTTTCGTTGTCCTCTAATTCCGACAGTTATGTTTTACAAGTAGTCAACATTTTGTGTTCCAAATGACAATGTTATCACTATGCAACTCAAGTAAAAATGATATAAGGAGTTTACTGATTCTTATTAATCAGGAATTTCATCTCTTCATGAACATCTTATTGACGTTGGGTATTGGAATGATAAAACTTGCCACCTACGGTGATGTAAAATGCCTGCTAGTTGAGAATTTTGGATAATGTCATCATTTTTCAACAGGCCTGTTATTTCTTAGTATTGACAGTTTTACCATTCTAAATAGAAAATACAGGCCATTCCTGGAAAGTTTCCAGTCGGTAAAACAGTCAGCTCCTTTTATGTTCTGATCTCTAAAAGCATTTTTATGATCAGTCGCATGTTTCCTTCTATTGAAATAGATGATATTTTTTACAACTGATAGGTTTTGCTAAATGAACTGAGAACATTTTCTCACTTAAAGCTATTGACTTTTAAATAGCTTATTATCGATGTCGGAGTGATCTTGAGTCCAGATTGGACTTCACGAAACCTCCCGTTTTCTTCCTACGTCTCTCTGATGTGTTTAGTTCTATAATTTAAAATTCCATTCCCTTATCTTCCGGAGTTTGCACAGCACTACAAATAGGAAGTAAGATATTTCTTTTCTTGCTTATATGTTGTAGGATTTCCTTTTAACAATATCATCATATCATTTCTGAGAAAGCAATCAAGTTTGGTACTGCTCATTTCTCCTTAGTTGTTCCTTTCTGACATAATCCAGATATAGACAAGATCTAATCTTTCTGTATATTTTATTCTCAAGGAGTAACCAAATATCTACCAAGTCATATTACATTGTAACTTCGAGTTTTGAAGCATGGAAAATGTACAAAGCATTGATAATAGAAAGGTCCTCATATAACATCTAAGTTTCTTCTTGATTCAGCTCCTCTGAAGAATGCCATGGACTGGGCCTCAAGGCCGCCAAATGTTTGGGCTGACAAGGCTGCAGCCATCATGAGTGCAGCAGGAGGTTCTGGAGGGAACCGGGCACAACAGCATTTGCGTCAGATTGGTGTCTTTCTAGACCTGCATTTCATCAATAAGCCAGAAATATACATTATCGCAAAGCATCCACAGAAGAAGTTTGATACTGATGGGAATTTGATTGATCCCGAGATCAAAGAACGGCTGAAGCTGCTGCTGTTATCTTTGCAGGCTTTCACCCTTAGGCTCCGCAGCACCTAGCTCGTTATATATGATTACTCTTCTATTTATATGCTTCTATAGGGGAATTGTGTTTGTTAAATGATGCTTATAATAAAGATTAATCATTAAATACAGAGTTTTTCTTGTCAAGATTGCAGCAAAATCAAATAAAGCAGATGAATAAAGTTCCTTATCAAACCCATTTGGACTTAGGTGGGTTTTTGATTGTTTTGTTTGTGGTAATTGTCAACTCTACAGCTTAGGACTTATAGTTTGGATTCTCAAATTTGTAGTTTATCATGTATATTGAACTACTAGGTTCCAAGCTGATTTTTTTTTCCCCTTCTTTTTCACTTAATATTAAATTAGAATACTTTTATACAAAAGTTCTTTTAGAGTACTTCTATACAGAAGTTCTTTAAGCCATGCTCCAATCTGCCATATAAATTCGGGTCTCTTATTTTTTTTAAATAAGTGGTTGAGATGTAATATGACTCTAGAGGTGATCTATTTTCCAATCTGCCATATAAATTCTGGTCTCTTATTTTTTTTAAATAAGTGGTTGAGATGTAATATGACTCTAAAGGTGATCTATTTTTGAGGCACATATACTAGTCACCAGGTACCCATCTAGAACATATTTTGGTTTTTGAGGATGTTAAGTCCATAGGACCCGTAGTTGGTCTTATTCAACTATGGATATTGAACTTTTTAAATATCTTCAACAATAACTGCAATACAAATTACATCCAAAATGCGATTTTAATTTGAAAACAACATATGAAACTTAATTGTGAATCAAATTCAAATTTTCTTAAATATAAAACACAAATTTGAAGTAAAATTTTCAATACAAATTCAAAATGTCATGCTCTGGGTCACTCGGAAGCCTTTGGGTACACCAACAGACCCGCCATATACACGAGGACGCACGTTGCACATACGAAGCATATACAACGGAGCTGTCCAATTCAGGTACAAGAAGTGCATATATAAATAAAAGAACATGTATTAGAGTCTAATACTGCTATACAACTATAGCTACCACTATACGTAAGTCATCTGCACAACCAAAACAAAATACAATTCAATCTGTCCCCTCTGGGCTGCAACCTGTACAGTCAGCTATATATATTCCTCTAGTACTCGTAGAGAGTATGTCGTCTAGAGTAGGAGATGCTATCTAGCTCGCTATCCTCTTAACTCGATCACCTACTAGTACTGAAGACTCTGAAATAAAAACAACAATAGAAAGGCGTGAGAACTACTAAAAAATAGTTCCCACTGGAAACAGTCGGTGACAATTATGACCTACACCACTAGATCTATGAGGCATCAATTATAAAAGCTAAACTGAATAAATGATCACAAGATATACTGAGCTGAAAATAATATCTGCTATCATGCCTCTATGGATAAATACTAGAAACTACAAATCTTGTCTCATATGCATCAACTAGAATAACTGCTAATAAATATGTTACATCTGCCCAAATAAGAGAGGAATATTCGAGATAGAAGTAGGAGTAGAGGGAGGTAGTAGCAGGTTCAATAAAGAGAAGAGTAAAAGAGGGCTTAGCTTTTCCTTGTTGATGCTTCAGATCTGGAGTAGGGCGGCCAGGGAGATCAAGAGGGTTGAGAGGAACCTTCCCAGGCAAGAGGAGCACGAAGGGTCGAGAAAGGGGAGATGTAGAGTGGTTTTAGGCTTCAGACCGACCGAGTATGGGAGCTTCTTGCATGGGTCGGGTTGTCGGAGAAGATCCGAACCACTACGCCACTAAGGTGAAGGCCCAGGTCCAAGCGCGAGCAGGGGAGAGAATCAGGCCCATATCAGAATAGGGCTTGGATACAAAAGCTTAGAAGCGCACTTATTTCTCAATTCTCAATTTAATACCATAGGAATTAGCAATTTACATTTCAGTATATTGTTAGAGGAAATAAAAGGCATATGTAACCGAACATAAGGCATATATTATGAAAATTGTTTCTCTTATTCTCATCTCCTTCTTCCTCTTCTTAACTCTATCTCTCTCCTTTTCCCTTCCTCTCTAACTCCTCGATCCCTTCTCTTTCTCCCTCTTATTATCTTTATCACATTACGATTATCTGGATATTAATAATTCTTTTTTTGGATTGTTGTGGTAATTGGGACGTATCATCCTAAACGGCCAACCTCGTCTTAGCAAGATCTCATCATAGACAGGTTGCGTTGAGTCAGGTATGTAACAACTAGTATCAAAGCGGTCTGGTCCCAAGGCATTGTGTGGTGAAATCGCATCCTAATTCCAATCTTAGCATTGTTGAGTTAAACCGCGAATAAAACTTCCTACACTGCTGGATCAGATCTGAGTCAGATCTGGACAGAAGGAATCAACACAGAGATAACCCTGGTTCTCAAACCACCGATCAGAGGACACCCCCTCAATCCTCAGATCTGTAGGATCCCATTTTGCGCACCGACTCTTCGCCAATAGGACCCGCTCTCAGGGAACCATCACAGAACAAAATACGAAAAGGGCCACTCATTAAACCTGAAGCTGCACCATAGAGCAAATATTAGGGAGTCAAGATTGGGGGCAAAAGAGGTAGTAAGTTTAAATTTAATCAAAGAGATTATTTGGAAGAAATAGAAATAGCGGAAGGGACTAGATTAAGAGATCTTAGTGAGCGCATCAATTCCTTAGAAGAGAGATTTCAGAAGTTGGGGACAGAGCACCAAACTAAGATGGAAGTACTTACTCATCAGATTGTGGAAGTGCGGGAGATTGGATAGAAACAATACGAAGCATTACAAGTCGAAGTGTCACGCCCCGGGGCCTGTTTGGAAAGAACCTTTGTATAAAACAATATTGTTTTAGAAATCAGAGTTGCGGAAAACGTGCTAATTTTTTTTGAAACAGCCTGGCCCACGTGACGCGCAGACCCGCCACAAATACAAGTTACTCTGCCCACACGGACAGGGTCTCTCTTGTATTTGTACGGCGTACCATTATACATCAACATACAGGATCGCAACTCACAACTCACATTCACGAAATCCACAAGCAATCAATGCGATGATTTTCCATACAGCTAGCAATCTTTAGGAATGATGCATGCCTCTAAGTACTCCTTAGGCGCTGGATGATGCGATGCACAATACAACAATCATCCTATTTAAAAGTGCTCCCCACCCGGAAGCTTTATTTTCAAACTCTAGATAACCATCAATCGGAAGCCATTCAAAATCATTTTGAAAACTGTTTCGCAAACGGAAACCCAATCTTTTGTAAACTAACTACCACGAGGGATAGAAAACCAAATAACATAGATATGTAAAAAAAACGAAATATCATAAGTCCAAAAAACTCCGAGTTCATGCATAATCGTAATCCCAAATTCATACAAGTCCAAGATTATTATTCATTCAATAATAATTCGATCATCTAATTGAACCATGCATTTATTTAAACTACTAAATGAAGTAAAAAGGAATAAACCAGGGTAAGGACCACTAATGCGATCTAGCTAGGACGTCCTCCCGTCGCACCGTGATCTACCTCCTCGCCCGTGCCACCTGGGGAATAAGGGTGTGAGAAACCAGAATGAGGTTCCCTAGTGGGTACGACAGAGCCACGAAGGCAAGGCGTAATCACTGGAAAACAAAGGAGAACGAGTAATACAAATATATGTGCCATGATACAAGAGAGAACTACAGTAGTAATGGTAACAATATAGTAAATGAGCAAATAACAGAAACTACTACTGTAACAGGAATACAACAGATGCCTCAAGGATAAGTAATCCAAATCTGAACCCAATCTGGCGCCTGCTATATTGCTCCATGGACCTCAAGCGTTGCCTGTCACAAAACCTGCACCGACCTGATTCATGCGTCCACCGGACGACCCATCCGGATAAGTATACCCCTGGTCGGTGGCCAAATCGACCTGGTGTCAATGAATACACCCAAGTGCCGTGACGAAGTCATGCGATATGCTCAATACAAACTCGGCATAAGCCGATGCCTCGGCCGAAGCCAGATGCTAGGGTGTATAAACGCCGAATCCTGATCAACCAAATTAAAACACATGATGAAAGAGTCGCTGTGTTGCCTAGACCTAGAGGTCCGCAGATAGTCAATATATACAAACCTGCTCTAATGTCTACGAACAACTATCACTATACAAGTAAAGAAAGCACAGATATGTGAACAGTAAACGAAAGCAATGCCAACATGTAGAGACGAAAGTAACAGATATAGAAAGGTAGGAGATAGGGAATAGTGATGATACGATCTCACCGACTACCAGCTCGAAGCACCCACCTGTACTACCGTGCGTCTTGCGATTCAGGAAGCACGGAATCGTCTGCCGGACCTATGAAAGATCCACTAAGTCAAGTTCTACCCTCACATGAACCCGACTAAACCAACCATGACTCATAACGCAGGACATAATGTTTACAAAACCAATCCCTTAACAATCGCCGAAATTTTCGAAAACTCACCGGAACGCCTCCGGAACCCTCAAACTGTCACGCCCCGCCGGCCCTTTTACACCAACTAGGTGGAAAGGATAACCGCACGGGCGCATGCCCCAGACCCGCCGAACGGATAGAGTCTTTTCTACCCGCCCAAGGCGTCACAACACAAGCTTATCCACAATGTTCCAACTAGGAACGGAGTACAAGAGTTGCACAAGGAAAGCATCAACATAAAGAAGTTCTACTTCTATTACATCACATTGCACATTTATACATGCCCAATTTTTTCTTTTCATTCCATACACCATGTTCCAAAACTATGGAATATATAAGTTTTCATACAAGAAATGAAAATCCCCTATGCTATTATAATCCAAAACTAGGGGTACAACTCTATGTATCATCAAAATGAAAGGGCCGCTATCTAAAGAGCCAAACCCTTGCCTCGCTCCGCCGCCTCACTCGCGGAAGGACCTGAAAAACGTGGGGTGAGAACTATAAACATAGTTCCCAGTGGGTAAGGCCACCCAAGAGAGAAGCTCGACCCACCAGGTCCAAAGAAACACCATATGCATAAGTTAGATCACATATAACTATGCAACAATTATTTACATGCTTGTAAATAAACATAAAGGATGCAACCAAATGAAATATAAATCATCATTCTCTCCTAGGTTCATCCTATGTCTCACATTGACTAAGTTCATTTACTTGTCATTTACTTATGGTTTCGAAATCGCCGTCTCACCATAATTGTCCCAACATTTAAGGAGTGAACTCGTCACCTCCTAGTTCGAGTAGCGAACTCGTCGCATACTCGGGATAGCAAAATCGTCGCATACCCGTCTCAACACCGCCATCGCATGGCATGGATAGCGAACTCGTCGCATATCCGGGATAGCAACCTCGTCGCACATCCCATCTCGATACCGCCAACTCATGGCGTGGTAGCGAAATCGTCGCATACCCGGGATAGCAAAATCGTCGCACATCCCGTGTCGACACCGCCAACTCGTGGCATGGTAGCGAAATCGTCGCCTACCCGGGATAGCAAAATCATCGCACATCCCGCTCAACACCGCCAACTCATGGCATGGTAGCGAAATCGTCGCCTACCCGGGAAAGCAAAATCGTCGCACATCCCGTTGTTCACATTTTACACTTGCCAACCTAAGTCTCATGACCTTAGGTTCAAGTCACTCAGTCTTGCCTATGTTCAATAACACTAGGCTTACTTTCTCATTCTCAACCTAGGTTCCATGACTCTAGGTTCCCAATCTCATGTCCAACCTATGTTCAATGACACTAGGTTTAAATCTCACATGTTCCAACCTATGTTCAATGACACTAGGATTAAATCTCACATGTTCCAACCTATGTTCAATAACACTAGGTTCTATTCTCACATGTTCCAACCTATGTTCAATGACACTAGGTTTAATCATACATGCAACCATGCAACAAGTATAGATAATTGAATTATACTTGAACTCTATATCATGCAATAGGAGCTCATTGCTCTACCTATCATGATTTTACCTTTGCCAACATGCAAATTCTAGGGTTCACAACACATACCATTTTATCTTTAAATGGATAATTACCCTAGACATGGAAGTGACCTAATCACTTCGGTAAACACAAACCCACCTTAAGAGCTTCCAAATTCTTGTATTCTTCAAGCCCCTAAGTGTCCAAGCCTTGAGTTCTTGCTTCAACCCAAGCTTCTACAAAAAAACGGTTCGTTACTCGTTACGAACCTATAATTCAACTCAATACTTGAAATCAAGTGTTCTAACATGATTTCCTATGCCTCAATTGCAATTCCCGAAGGTCCAAATATTTTTAGAACCTCCCATGGCAAAAACCCTCATTTAACCTAGGTTTTACATGCATGCATGTAGAACCTCAAAATTTCTTGGCCAATCTCCACATTTTGTGTTTTAGATTGCCAAGGGTTCCCAAAACCTCATAACAAAGGATTAAATCCAAGGTTTGAACCCAAAACGTGAGGTACTAACCTTAATCACGAAATCCCCAAGCTCCTTCTTGCACCAAGAAGCTTCTTTTCTCCTTTGGAAGCCTTTTCCAAGATCAATCCACCATTTTCTCCAAGTTTTGGAGAAATCTTTAGAGAGAGAAAGTGGAGAAGATGGAGAGGAGAAATGGAGGAGAAGGTGACTGAGAAAGGGGGGGTGTTCCCTGCCTTTCTAACACCTCCACGAGTGTGAAAAGACCAAATTGCCCTTCTCCATACTTAACACTCTCAACCAGCCAACTCTGGACATTGTATACCGGTATGTGCATGTGCATACCGGTATACGAGTGTTGGTTCTGGTATACCTCGAAGATTCCGCAGAACCCGAAGTTGGATTTACTGTTTCGACCATCGCATTCCGGTATACCCATGACATACCGGTACTAATCACTTCAGTACCGGTATGGAGGTTCACATACCGGAATCCAATGCAGACTTCACAATTTCTGCAGTTTTAACTTTTCGAAGTCCGTTTTCGCGCCTCTTTTGCGCCGAAAATACTTCGCACAAGTCCCAAACTTGGCCGAAGCCTCACACATAGCCTCTCATGCTATTTTTCCACCGGAACTCCACAATTTGTAGAAGTTCGGTACGATGCACTGAAATTCAGTGTACTACACAAACTACTCTGAATATTCCCTGATTTACACCGTAACTATCCGCTGTCCCCAAACACACCAAAACAAGTGCCCGGGCAGCAACAACCCTCATTAAATACTATAGGTTCAACTACACGGGAATCTGCCGAACCGGGTTTTCGAAATCGCCGAATTTGGCTCCGAAACCCTCCCGCCGCTAATTTACCACCTCCGAACTTCGAGGATGGCAGTAGCAACCAACCAACTAGGCTTGGTGGGATTCCTAATGTATCCACAATGCTAGAATATGAAAACCACAACTTAAACCGCGTCCGATCAGTGAATTTTCACCAAACGACGCCGTGGAACCTCATTTTAACTCCGCAACGGCTCCCGGACCTTCGACGATCAGTCAAGAGGTCGCTAACAGCAATTTCACACTGTCCGGGGTAGTGCGCAGGGTCCCTATTGCATAAAACACTTAAACTATTCAGCTACACTATCAATTAATACATAGGAACAAGTTTTAGACTCGTTACCCTGATCCACGTCATAACGGATCCAACCAGCTATCGATTTGGTTCGTTTCGACGCAACAATACTCGTGCTCGCTGTCTGGAGTGCAACCGACGATCGAAAGGCTGCAAAATAGCGGAAAAACCCTCCAATTGCTTGATCCCGGAAGTGGCCGAGTTTGTCGCTGCGCACTGGGCTTCGTTGATCGCAGCGAAGGTGAGCACGGGACTCCACAGGATCCTAGGAGTGCGGTGCTCACACTTGGATGCTTGCCGAAGTCCCAGGTGGCCGAAAAACGATGCTTGGCCAAAACAGCTTTTGGAACCTAGCCCGGGCAGAGCTAGGGCTCCTTGTAGTCAACGGCCAACGGCATGGCAAGGCAGGCCCAGGCCAGGGGAGGGTCGCTGCACCCAGAGGAGGTGATCGGGACCCCTGTCCGGCGGCAGGGTGCTACGACGACGCGGCGGCAGCGCAGTGTTTGTCACGCCCCGGATTACTTATTTTCCCGGGCTCGCCAACAGATCCGCCGTATACATAGATATTTCTATGTATACGAAGCGATAGCTAACCTGTAAACAAACATACAAGCAACTACAAGAGATATAGAGCTGAAATAAAACATACTAATAACAAAAGTCACATGTACATATAGGATCCAAGATACAACAGTCCCTCCAGAACCAAAATAGGAACAAGTCCACAGTATATGTACATGGCTCAACTCAAAATAAACTATCTCCAGTAGGGTCCTCCTCTACGAACAACAGGGACAGGTAGGGATCTAGCTCGCGACTCCCTTACCTCGATCCGCAGAAACAGGCGCAGCAGCCGCAACAGAAGAAGGCTCTGCAAGAAAAAGTGGCAACAATGGGTGTGAGAACTACTATCAAAAGAAGTAGTCCTCAGTGGGTACCAATACCGACCTCAACGGTCCACCCACTAAGTCTACGAGACTAGCAGTATAGCTGGTAGGTAAACAACAACAAAGTAAGCTGGAATAAACTCTACAGCTGTAATGCCACTACCCTACCACTATCCAAGTCAAACTCTCAAGTAAGCATCACCAAAGTGAAAGGTCACCCCTGACCCAATCTAACGGAACCGCCCAAACGGGCTCGTCCAGCCAACTGCCTAGCCACACCGCACACTACCAAAAAGGGTAGCCGGTCCAAATACCAGATCTAACTAATCTGTAGCGACATCAACGCAAAAGAGGCCTCACTCCGGAGCGGCACTCGGGGGAGCTACCCAACCGAGTTAAAAGCGTATCTCTGTCGAGCACAAACAGGCTCTGGCAGGCTATAATCAAATGGAAAGGGGTCAAAACGGGTCAAGACTCCAAGCTCACGTGCCCTCAGCACAAACAGAAGCTAAAACAAGAGTCTGGGTCCACCGTCAACCCCGACGGCACCCGAAAATACAAAACAGCCTAACCCTGCTGTAAATACAAGCTCGGCATCCCAGCACAAGCGTAAACTCGTCCTACAACGAACTAAGTATCCACCTCGCACTAACAGCGGTGATACAAGAACAGAAACGGCTCCTAGAGCTAAATCTGATAATAATTCGAAAAGTGACGGTTGTATGTTCGCGAGTTTTCTCCTAAATCAATTCCCAGTTCAGCATGTGAAGTCATGTCTATAAATTATCAATTTATGCTCCAAATTCAGATTTCATAATAATACATGCAAATTCATGAATTCGAGCTACTAACATGATTTAACAGATGATAAAACAGCATGCTGCACTCTCTACAACTTAGGAGGAAATCCGGCGATTTCGGTAACATTAACCCACCTCAAAAGCTATCCAACAACGGCTAGGAGTCGAGTGGAAGGCCTCCAAACAACACCGGGTGAAATCGAGCTCAAATCTGAAACCTCGAGATTCGGACCCACCTGCTCAATGTTCTGGGCGCCCAGAACATCAGCCCAGAACTGCAGCCTGGCAGCACAACCAACATGAATTCAACATGCGAATAAATCCAAATTCTAAGTCCAAATGCAGCGAAATTTGGCTCAACTCACCAGTAGGGGCTCAAGAACACACCCTCCAAATTTCAGCCAAAACGGAGTTCGACTCGATGTCCAAAAGACCCCCACATAGATTCGGATTCACTTCTGGACCCTCCTGCACATGGATCCAGAAGTTTCAGCAACTAAGCAAAAATCACATTAAGCAAGAATTCTGGAATTCCAACGAATCTAGCTCATGGAAAAGGGTCACAAACCTCCCAAATACAGTGATGGAACAATCCAAATCCTCTCCAAAGATTCTCACAAAAATCTGGATTCAAAAATCCAAGAAATTCCATCAATGACCCAAAAATTCAGCACTTAAGCAATATACTCAAAACATAAGCTACCACTCACCTTTGAATCCTCAATTCAGGTGGGAAGAACCTCCAAACCAGCAAGGAAAGTGGAAGGACCAATCTTCACTTCGAAATTCCAGCTCCCAAAAGATTTGGATCCATAAGATCAAAGGAAAACCCAAGTTTCAGCTCAAGAACATAAGGGGTCCAGTGAAACATCAACTGTAGCTTACATACCTGTCCAAATTGCAATTAGAAGGGTTCCACGTCTTCCTTTACGAGTCCTCTATCCAACAAACCAAGTTTCGTTGGATTTGGACACTCCTACACTGCACACGAGTACAAACACCACAGGTCGACGTTACAGTTTCAGCAGGAAACCAAGGTCTTCAATGGAGGAAGATGAAATTTGGTAGGGATTGGAGGGCTTCCTTGCAAAATCCTGGGTTCACCATGAAGAGGGGAGAAAAAGCCTCAGGGGAGGTCGTCCACTTCTCTTATAGACAAAGGATTTCGGTGTAATAAGCCTCAAGAACAGAAATGCCCTAACCTGTTTCTCAGCAGGAAATCCTCACAATCGGGCGCCCGAAACCCAAGAAGTGGGCGTCTGGTTCTTCAGCCTGCACAAGTCCAGAACATCAGACTCTTCGCCCGCGGTCCGGTGCGCCCTAACCTGGTCCGGCGGAACTCACCTACCAACCAACACGTGTCAAACGGATCGATACTCACGAGGTAAGATTTCCGGACCCACTTTCCGGGCGCCCGATACTGGATCCGAAATGACTTAGAAATTTTTAGAAAACGAGCACTCAACATCTGGGCGCCCAAAACAATACTTCCGGGCGCCCTAAAGTCCAAAAGCCCAAAACTTCAGTTTTGGCTTGCTTCGGTGCTCTGAGTCCGTTTTCGCGTCTATTTGACGCCGAAACGACTCCGACTTGTCTCGACCTTCTCCAGAAGCGTCGAACAGTCTAGGATAATGTAGTCATTCCGTCAGTTAGGCCCCAGGGGTACTATAGTGTTCCCAAAAGAGCTCGCGGCTAGGGCAGAGCACAGGCTGCGCTCGGCGTCTCGGGGGCAGCTGGGGCGGCGTCGGTGGGTCCCTCAGGACCGACGGTGTCGCTCTATGGCGGCACGGCGCGGCGGCGGCGGCGGCCGGGTGGTTCCCCATGGCCGCACGAGGTCTGCCGGGTACCCCACGACCGCGGCAGCGATTTGGGGCACGGCGGCCCCGGGGAAGCCTCGTGGACGGTCGTCGGGGTCAGAGGTGACGGCGGCGGCAGTCCAGGTCGGCGGCGGCGCAGTTACAAGGTGGCTCGGGTTCCTCCCCCAACCTAGATACTATTAAGAGAAAGAGAGAGAAAGAGAGAAAAATGAGGAGAAGAGATCGCCGGCGGCTGGCGCGGCGATGGCGGCGGCAGGGGCTCCTCAGGTCGGCCAGAGGGGGAGGGGGAGAGGATTAGGGTTAGGGTTAGGGGTGATGAAACCCTAATACACTATATATACATGTGTTGATTAGGTTAATAGCCCGAAAGCCCCTCAAACTCCCTAATTCACGACCCGGTACTTCTCTACAACTTTTCTCTCATAGAAAGGTCCACGCCCCTGCGTTTTCACAGAGCAGCGAAAGATCTTAACGAGCAAACACAATCTATAAACATATATGAATCCTCAATATTTTTGCCACGTGGCATGTTTTCCTTCTTTCTCTTCTTCTTAACGTCTAACCCTTCACATCCTCCGGTCCTTTGAAACCACAAGGAAAAGAGATGATAGAGTACGTGCAAGTGACCGTTTTTAAATTAATTAATCCATGCAACATTTAATTACCTGTTCTCAACATCTAACCCTTCACATTCCCCGGTCCTTTGAAACCACAAGGAAAAGAGATGATAGAGTACGTGCAAGTGACCGTTTTTAAATTAATTAATCCATGCAGCATTTAATTACATGCACCATATTGTATCAATAAGTAGACTTTGTAACTCCAATCCACTCCTATCCTCAATTAATCCCCCCACCCCCTCTCTTCATGGCATTTTACTTTGCAATGCAACAAAGAACATTATCATTTAATCTCTTACCCCACACTCATCTCTCTCTCTCTCTCTCTCTCTCATTGTGTTAATGAAGATGATGAGGATGATGAAGAAGAAGAAGAGCATGCGAAGAACGTCGTCTCCTTCGAGAAGTATCATCCTGTGAAGCCGAGTCGCGGCCCATATAAGCACCCGAGGTCACGTTTGAATGGTAAGCTACAACGGGCCGGTTCGCGCTGGGGTCCCCGCTCGCAGTGAACCGCCGCCGCCTCGGCTGCCTCCTCGCGCGGCTCACGTGCGCTCACACGCGGACGCCGCACTGGAGCTTGCTTCTCGAGGATCGCAAGAACTTCTTAGTGAACCCAAATTGTTTGAGAATTAGGGTTTCTCTGGTTGATGTGATGACAAGGCTGTGTCGACTTAAATATTGCAATTTCGTGATGCCAATGAGGTGTTTGTTCATAGGTCGCAATAGAAATCCAGAAACGGCTCAGTAGGAGAGCAACTATTAACTGAAGATTAAGAAGATGTATGAGGTTTGGAAGAGCAAGCTCGCGTAGCTAAAGAAGTGCTTCAAAAAAGTATTAGTTTTTTTTTAAATTTATATTTTGTTTTATTTTCATCTATGACTGTTTTTTTGAGTAGGCACTATTGTGGGCAAAGTCCATTTCGTAAATTAAGAAGTATGAGCCTGAGATCTTATTTATATGTTTCATATTCTTAATCTGATTTGATGCTTGGACAGAGATGCTTGATTCAGCTATTCAGTTGGAGCTAACTCTTTTTAATCTTTCACAACGGAATATTCAAGAGGCACATAATGCGATAAAATTGTATGTTTCTTATTGTATTTTGATGATTTAAACAAAATTATATAATCTTCTAGCTATAATTTTATTTTTTAACAATTGAGTTTAGTCATGCAGATTTGCTGTGCTTAAAATGATATAGTTTTCTACACATCAATAAGCTGTAAATATAAATTTTATTAAAATTTTAAAATTTTGCTTCTATTTATCTACCCGCTGCATCGCGCGGGTCTCTACACTAGTAAGTATTAATTGCTCAAATTGCGATAAGGACAATTTTTCTCGAAAACCGTGCATCGAACACAAAATCCGTCAGCGCCCTTGACTCCGGCATAGTCGGACTATCGAAAACGAGCTATATTGGATCACCCAAAATAGAGTCCAATTCGCGTCCAAAGCCAACTACACACAACGGCCTCGATCGAGAATGCAAGTTACTATTCATTTTAGTGAATAGTAATAATCGTGTAACGGCTTCATTTTAACTCGTTTTTCGCTGAAATTTGATGAGCAATTATGAAATTAAAATACACACAACAACATCATTAAAAAGGATATCAAGCTACACAGAAAAATTCTCAGTCCTCACACGAAGCTACCACACGGCATGAGGAGCTGCTAAAGCTTTTTAGCAGCTCAGCCACCTACACTCAAGACCCAAGGCATGGCAACCTCTCCTGACAATAGAATCCCATATGGCGGTAAACGTGGGAGCAACAATACGCCACTAACAATCAGTGAAGAAAGAGGCAAAGGAATTTTACCCACTCTAATTAGGCAACCCGAAACAGAGGAGGATCACACTTCACACTTAACTGAAGAGTACTTTATTGCATGCTATATTAATGGGATCAAGGAATAATTAATTCCATTTCTAGACATCGCACATCCAACACATTGGAGGAGACATACGAATAGGTCTAGTTGCATGAAAAGGCTCTTGCCGCCATCAACCGAAGGAATAGGTACATTTCGAAGGTACCTGGAGGACCATACCAATCGAGCTCACTGTACAAAAACATCCCAGGAACTACTGCTAGCAGGTTACTGAAAACATTAAGCCTCCATACCAAACCCTACAGAGAAATCCTGCAAATCAATACCAGGTTAACAAGCAATTACTGGAGCAAAGGAGGGCCGCTGGATTATGCTTTAGGTGTGGAGAGAAATATCACCCAAGACATGTTTGCGCCAACAAACACTAAACACCCTACAGACTACTGAAGAAATCATAGAAGTTTATGATAAAAACTGTTTACAAGAGGAAATAGGCGAGGTGGTAGTTATAGGAAGAGAAGAACAAGGGCCAGGAGTTGGTACCTGATGAAGAGGAAGCTCAAAAATCGGAGTTTCAGTTCATGCACTGAGCAGGGAGAGGCCTCAAGACACCATTAAAACACTATTAAAATACGGGGCGAAGCCAAAAACCGAACACTTACCATTTTATTAGATACTGGAAGTACGCATAGTTTCATCGACCTGCAGGAAGCTAAGGAGGTGAGAGCAAGGATGGAAACAGCTTCGCCTTTGGTAGTAAGAGTAGGTAAAGGGCACAAGGTGTTAAGTAAGCTTAAATGCCCACAGTTCTCTTGGACTATGCAAGGACAAATATTTGTGACTGATTTAAGAGTAATCGGGCCGGAGGTTTCAAGCATCGATTGGCTTAAATCTTATGGAACGGTAACCTTCGATTTTCTACTAAATTCAGTCACCATCACTAAGGAAGGACATAAGTTAGAATTGAAAGGAATCGAGGAAGGAGCTAAGGTAAAGTTAAGTATTGCACCACAGTGGAGTCAAGAGGTAGAAAAGGGTGAGTGCTATCTCCTAAGTCACCAAACAATACCAGAAGAAGCAAACCAAGAAATAGAGATACACCCCTGGATCCAACAAGTGCTGGATAAGTATCCAGATGTTTTTGAAGAGCCGAAGGAGTTACCCCCACCCCGAATTCAGGATCACAAAATTCCATTGCAACCCAACACTGCCCCATTTAATGTGAGGCCGTACATATATTCATATGAGCAAAAGGAAGAAATTGAAATACAGATATAGGAGCTACTGAGCCATTCCATAATACAGCGGAGCAATAGTCCCTTCTCTTCGCCGGCTTTGTTGGTTAAAAGGAAAGACGGAAGTTGGAGGATGTGCATTGACTATCGGCAGCTTAACAAATTCACGGTGAAGGACAAGTTTCCCATACCAATCATAGATGACCTGCTAGACGAATTAGGAGGCTCGAAATACTTCTCCAAGATAGATTTACGATCTGGATATCACCAGATCAGAATGAACTCGAAGGATGTTCAAAAAACAGCATTACGAACTCATCAAGGGCATTATTGTAAGATAGGGGGGTGCCCAAGGATCTATCTAGATACTATCAATCACCTAGAGGGGGGTGAATAGGTGTATAAACAAAAAACACAAATCTCAATGCGATAAAGTAATGCGGAAAATAAAATCAGCACACCGAGATTTACGTGGGAAACTCCACCTTGGAGAAAAACCCACGGGACCAACACGCGATAACAATCCACTAAGAATAAAAGATTACAAGGTGATTATCGACTCCACGGACTTAACCTCTCTTTTATCTTCTCCGGATCTCGCGCACTCACGGCCGTCCACGCCTCACGTCTGAATCCACAGACGCCACGCCTCGAATCCACGAAGCCTTCACGATCCGAATCCACGAACCGCCTTTAACACGTCGAATCCACGACGCCACTCGAATCCACGAGCAAGAACAAATAACGTTGATGATGTAACGTTGGTGATGGTTTATTGCTTAGAATAACATGAGAAATTTGTGGGAATAATCTCTAAGCAATTCTCAAATTGATTCTAAAAGAATATTAGAAATTAGAACACCATGAATCAATTTGAGAGAAGCTTGATGTAGAAGATGAGGAAAACGGTTACCTACAAGCTTCTAGGGTTTCTAAAAGATAATCTGTGATTCACCATATTTTAGAGACTCCCCCACATCATATTTATAGGTTAGAAGCAATCCGAAATTGATTAGGATTAAAAAACAGTTTTTAGAAAGGTTTGGAAGCAAACCGATTTCGACTAGGATTGCAAAACTGATTTTAGAAAGGTTTGGAACCATATTAGGATTGCAAAGATATTTTAAGGAATATACCATATTATTTACATGTTTGGGAGACATTAGAATCAAAGTAGGATTGAAAAATAACTTTCCAAAACTTCGCAACGGGTCGGGGTCCGGACCGCGGGTATGGGGTCCGGACCTTGACACTCTCCAGGCGTTTCATTGTCCGGACCTCAGCCATCAGGGTCCGGACCCGGTCTGCGAAACAGCCTGGGGTCCGGACCTCAGCCCTCAGGATCCGGACCTCCGCCCTCAGGGTCCGGACCTCATCCTCAGGGTCCGGACCCTCCCTGCGTGACAGCTAGGGAGGCGTACGAGTTCCGGACCTCAGCTTCCAGGGTCCGGACCGGGTCTGCGAACCAGCATAACCTGCTTACGGGTTCCGGACCTCATGTTCTAGGGTCCGGACCTCGTAGTTGGAAAACTCATTTTTTATATTTTAAAACATTTTTATCCATTCTAATGTCTTCCAAACACTTGTAAATGTTTCTAAATCATCATCAAGATTATTTAAACTTACCAAGCATCGTGAATTCAAACGGTGAGTCTTCGAGTCTTCAATCTTTGTCTTTTCTTCTTTGAACCTTCAAGACTCCGACTCACTTCACGAAATATGCCAATCTAAAATCCGTAACAATCTCCCCCTTTGGCAATTTCGTGACAAAACCCAAAATTACATAAAACACTCACGATGCTCATCTCTCCAAAAATGAAATTCATTGCCATCACCAAAACAATGAACTTCTCGCGTGAAAGATCCAAATAAAATTCAAAATTACAATTTTATAACTCCTAAACAAACTCTATAACTTAGACAAACATGGAGTCTTGAAGTCTTGAGAGACCTGCAAAATATTTTCATTCTCCACGAACAAAGTTAGTAGAAAAAGTATCAAAATCGCTCCCCTTTTGTTCATGCAATCTCTCCCCCTATGTTTATGCGTCTAAGTTATCATTACCTCTCTCCCCCTTTTTGTCAAAAATTGCCAAATGAGAAACACCAAAAATAGAGAGAAGTTCGAGAGAAATAAATCAAAATACAAGTTGAAAGCTTTTCAATTTTGAAACCACTTGTTATAAAATTTCAAGCAATGTTAGTGCATGAGAAATATAAATTCACATTGACTTCTTTCAATCCCTATTAATTTCATAAGAATTAAGAATTGTACTACACACTCATCATGATGTAGATAAATCATTACACGATTTCTCAATTCATATAAACTTCAAAATCAAGTCATCAAAGATAATCTAAAGGCTCAAAAGCTATCAAGATGTAACGGATTATGAAGATGACTTAAGGGATTCATCAAAGAGACAGAAAATTTGTTGCATAAAAATTCAAATTTGAGATAAAACAAATATCGCACAGGGGGTGGCTCTTTGAGCATCTTTCATGTATGTGGACCACCTTATATCTCCGAAAAATAAAATTTGTGACATTTTTTTCTTTTGCATACTTTTGCACTTATATATATTTTTTTCGGATATGCAATTCAATTCTCATGTGGTAGCTGCACACACTAACCGGACGACCGGGGTGGTAGCTCTTTCCTCCATGTGGTGGTAGTTTTCACACTCCTTTTAAGGATGTAACTCTTTCCACATCTTTCAAAGCATATGAGCATTTCATTTTATATAATAATAACTCCCCCTCGCTTATGCAATCTCTTAGTTGAAAGAACATGTGACAAATTTTAGTCCATAAGAGAATGACTATTCATCAAATTCAACACACACAACCGAGATAGGTTAAGCTCCTAGAGATTATACATGATTGCCTAAGTTTGATGAATATAAGTATTAAGAATTCTCATAATAAATTATCTTTAAATATAATGAAAATAAAGTAAAACCGATAATTAATATGAGATTAATTAAGAGTGAATGAAAGTGAACCTATTGATATTCAATGCACTATTTAATGTTCTAATCATTCAAAGAATCCAAAAAATTGTAACAATGAAAACACCAAAACGTGTAATGCAATAACCAAAAGATATGCAATAAAAACCGATCAAAGCACTACACTAAGTCAAAACAAATTAAGACTTTAGAGAAGGAAAGATATCACCTTTCCGAACCCAAACTTGTCGGATTGTTGGTTGCCTTGGTTTGTTGACGTTGGGCACGGTTTGTTTTGACTTTTGATCAACCGTGGGTCTCACCATCGCATTCCGCTTTAGAGTAGTTGAGTGTTGTGGCTTTGACTTTCGATTGACCTCGGGTACTCGACCTTTTTGATATTGCTTTTGAAACCGAGAGGCTTGTCGAGTGTTGAAAGATGCCGATAGATGTTTAGAAGATGCCGATTGAGTATTCTTACCTTTTCTAGGGCATGTCTTCTTGATGTGACCTTTCTTTCCACATCTATGACATACTTTCTCTTTTACACTTGTTGAGACTTTATATGTTGATTTTTTAACCTTCTCAACAAATGTCCGCTCATATCCAACACCAAGTTTGTCCGTTTGACCCAATCCGAGCATACTATCAAGCTTTTTCGAACCGGAGGAGAATTTTTGTATGTCGGACTTGAGTTGATGAACTTGTTCGGTCAAAACTTGATTAGAGACATGAATTTCCTTATATTGTAGTTCGAGAAAGCCAACCTTTTCTTGATGCGATTTGATCGATACCTCCGCTTGAAAACTAGCTTCTCTTGGAGGATTTTATTACTTGTTAGCATTTGATCCTTTTCCTCTGCAAGAGCTTTAGTAGAATTTTTTAAATCATTGTTTTCTCCTTCAAGCTCAAGTAGCCGCCTCCGTTGCTTCTTGTTTAGCTTAGCCAATTTTTTCGATTCAATTAGAAGTTGGTTGTAGGCATCGGCTAAATCTTCATCATCCGACTCCCCCTCGCTAGTGCCGTTTTCGCTCGACGTTTCATGCACAGAGGGAGAAACAACGGGGTTAGCAACAACAGATGATAAACAAAAAACAGAGGGAGAAGAAGAAACATGTGAACATAAAGCAGTAGCATCATTGTGTTCTTCTTCATTAGAACTCGAATCGTTTGAGGTAGAATCATCCCAAGTTTTAGCTTGTAAGGCCTTCTTATCATAGGATTTCTTCGAGGGACAAACTGTGGCGATATGACCATATCCTCGGCATTTGTAGCATCGGATTTCCCCTACGAGTTCATCCGATTCTTTAGAAGACTTTCCAAGCTTCTTTTCTTTAGAATATTTAGAATGAGAAGATCCGTTAAAAGAAGGCTTTCGGTTGGAGGATGAAGCTTGAATGTTTTGGTTCTTCCTAAACCTCCGACGAAACTTCTTAGTAAGAAGTGCCATTTGACGTTCAAAATTTTCAAGAGAAACTTCATCGTCGGATTCGGTATCCTCGTCTTCCTCCTTTGTTGAATTGAGCGCAACACCTGTACTTTTAGAGAAAGACTTGGAAGAAGATTGATTAGTAGGAAAAGTCATTTCATAAGTTTGTAAAGCGCCTACCAATTCATCAACTTTCATATCATCCGGATGATTGATCGTTTCAATAGCCGCGACTTTCGCCCTAAAGCGCTCCGGAAGTGTTCGAAGGATTTTTCTAACGACTTTAGATTCCGGGATCTTCTCTCCCAAGTTAGCACATGTATTGATGACATCTTGGAGTCTAGTAAAATAATCAATAAACGATTCATGCTCCTCCATGCGAATAGAATCAAATTGACTCGTAAGCATTTGAAGCTTTTGAATTTTAACTAGACTTGTACCCTCATGTGTAACTTGTAGAGTATCCCAAATCTCTTTAGCCGTTTCACACGCCGAAACACGTGTAAACTCGGTTTGTGATAAGGCATTAAATAACGCATTAATACCCTTACCATTAAAAGAAGATAAATCAATTTCATCCTTCGACCACTTAGTCCGAGATTTAGGGACGGTCAAATCATTAACCACTTCGGTTGGATGTTTCCATCCAAGTTCAATGGTTTGCCATACTCGCTCATCAATTGCGATGAGGAAGGCTCTCATCCGGACATTCCAATAAGCGTAGTTGATTCCATCAAAAAATGGTGGCCTAAATATATTACCTCCTTCACCCATTATGAAAGATAAAGCCTAGATCCCTCTCTGATACCAATTATAAGATAGGGGGGTGCCCAAGGATCTATCTAGATACTATCAATCACCTAGAGGGGGGTGAATAGGTGTATAAACAAAAAACACAAATCTCAATGCGATAAAGTAATGCGGAAAATAAAATCAGCACACCGAGATTTACGTGGGAAACTCCACCTTGGAGAAAAACCCACGGGACCAACACGCGATAACAATCCACTAAGAATAAAAGATTACAAGGTGATTACCGACTCCACGGACTTAACCTCTCTTTTATCTTCTCCGGATCTCGCGCACTCACGGCCGTCCACGCCTCACGTCTGAATCCACAGACGCCACGCCTCGAATCCACGAAGCCTTCACGATCCGAATCCACGAACCGCCTTTAACACGTCGAATCCACGACGCCACTCGAATCCACGAGCAAGAACAAATAACGTTGATGATGTAACGTTGGTGATGGTTTATTGCTTAGAATAACATGAGAAATCTGTGGGAATAATCTCTAAGCAATTCTCAAATTGATTCTAAAAGAATATTAGAAATTAGAACACCATGAATCAATTTGAGAGAAGCTTGATGTAGAAGATGAGGAAAACGGTTACCTACAAGCTTCTAGGGTTTCTAAAAGATAATCTGTGATTCACCATATTTTAGAGACTCCCCCACATCATATTTATAGGTTAGAAGCAATCCGAAATTGATTAGGATTAAAAAACAGTTTTTAGAAAGGTTTGGAAGCAAACCGATTTCGACTAGGATTGCAAAACTGATTTTAGAAAGGTTTGGAACCATATTAGGATTGCAAAGATATTTTAAGGAATATACCATCTTATTTACATGTTTGGGAGACATTAGAATCAAAGTAGGATTGAAAAATAACTTTCTAAAACTTCGCAACGGGTCGGGGTCCGGACCGCGGGTATGGGGTCCGGACCTTGACACTCTCCAGGCGTTTCATTGTCCGGACCTCAGCCATCAGGGTCCGGACCCGGTCTGCGAAACAGCCTGGGGTCCGGACCTCAGCCCTCAGGATCCGGACCTCCGCCCTCAGGGTCCGGACCTCATCCTCAGGGTCCGGACCCTCCCTGCGTGACAGCTAGGGAGGCGTACGGGTTCCGGACCTCAGCTTCCAGGGTCCGGACCGGGTCTGCGAACCAGCATAACCTGCTTACGGGTTCCGGACCTCATGTTCCAGGGTCCGGACCTCGTAGTTGGAAAACTCATTTTTTATATTTTAAAACATTTTTATCCATTCTAATGTCTTCCAAACACTTGTAAATGTTTCTAAATCATCATCAAGATTATTTAAACTTACCAAGCATCGTGAATTCAAACGGTGAGTCTTCGAGTCTTCAATCTTTGTCTTTTCTTCTTTGAACCTTCAAGACTCCGACTCACTTCACGAAATATGCCAATCTAAAATCCGTAACAATTATGAGTTTCGGGTCATGCCATTTGGCCTCACCAACGCGCCAGGCACCTTCCAAGACATCATGAACTATACGTTTGAACCTTACCTAAGAAAATTCAATTTGGTGTTTTTTGATGATATTCTAGACTATAGCAAAAATTTTGGAGGATCATGTAAAAGCATTTGCAAATCACGTTAGAAGAATTAAGAAGGAACCAATTATATGCAAAATGGAGTAAATGCTGTTTGGTCAGACAAAGTAGAGTAGGTCACATTATCTCCGAGGAGGTAGTAGCCACGGACCTTTCCAAAATTGAAGCTATGATCAACTGGCCGGTTCCCAGATCCGTTAAAGAACTTCGAGGTCATTTGGGACTAACGGGGTACTATAGGAAGTTCATTAAAGGATACAGAAAAATTAGTAAACCATTGATCGAACTGTTGAAGAAAGACCAGTTCTATTGGAGTGAAGAGACCCAACTAGCATTTGAAGAGTTGAAAGCTGCTATGACTAGAGCTCCAGTGTTAGCGATGCCTGACTTTGATCAACCTTTCACTATAGAGGTAGATGTGTGCGGCATAGGAATAGGGGCAGTAATGTCCCAAGACGGGAGAACAATAGCTTATTTGAGCAAAGCAATTGGGGGTAAATATCTTGGGTTGTTGATGTACGAAAAAGAATTCCTAGCTATACTGTTAGATATGTCTCGAATTCTAGAACTATAATGTTTCCTAACCCTATTCTGTTTTGATTATCCCATTAAGTTAAGTTTAGATTATGCCTAATCTATTAGGATATTCCTAGTCTTAGTGGATTTGTATTCCTAGTCGTATTAGGATTTAGCCACTATTATAAATATACCATTTATTCCATTAATTTGGTGCGGCAGATGAGAGAGAGTATGGGTGTATTTTTGGGATTAGGGTTTTGTGAAAGAGGCATACTTTGTACACCACTTTGATTATAATGAAGATCTCCGCTACGTCTTTGCCTGTGGATGTAGGCCTGTAGTATACCGAATTTTTAATACAGAAGCAAGTGTGAATAAAAATAGTATGAAATACTATTTTTATTGGACTTAGAGGAGTAAAAGATAATTCTGAAATAATTTGTGGTGAAATTGGAATAAAAAAAGAAGATTTAGAATTTTTTATAGGAACAGGGCCTATACTGTTGCTGAAAAATTGACAGTGGCGAAAAATTCTAAAAATTTGAAAATTTGTCGAAACTATTTTTGTGAGATAGATTTAAAGTTTCGTGTCATTTGGATTCCCGAGCAGTGTAGCACTCTGAATTTCGGTCCGCTGTTTCGAACTTTACCGAATTTGATGAAGTTCGGAGAGAGCCGATGATGTCTGGTGTGGAATTGGGTTCCGAGGGTTTCGGAACGTTTGAGAGCGAGTGGGATCTCAGAAATCAAAAATTTGAATTTTTGGAAAAGGACCAACTGGAGCAAAATTGCTTACGGGGTCCGGATCCGAGATCTGGGGTCCGGACAATGAAGTCCGTGGAGCAGCTAAGGTCCGGACCCGGACGGCACGGTCCGGACCCGACCTGTTACCACGCGGAGATGCGCGTACGAGTTCTGGACCCGGACGCCAAGGGTCCGGACCCGGCCTGCGTGGTGGGCTGTTGCGCGTACGGGGTCCGGACCCCACTTGCAAGGTCCGGACCCGGCTGAAGCAGAATGCCCAGTGAGGGGCAGTTTGATAATTTCATGGAGGATGGGCTATGTATAGGGGCTGAGGCCTCTCCCCTCATTACTCCTCTACTCTCCTCATACTTTTTCTTCCTCTCCCTCACTTTCTCTCTCTAGAGATCTCTCCAAAGCTTGGAGAAGTGAAGGATTTGACCTTGGGAAAAGCTTCTAAGGTGGATTTGGAGCTTCTTGGTGCAAAAGAGGCTAGGGAGCTTGGGTGTAGAGGTGAGTTCTTGTGATTTAGGGTTTAAACCTTGGATTTAATCCTTTGATATGAGGTTTTTAGAAATCCTAGGCAATCTTGACCACAAATGGTGGAAGATTGGCCATAAAATCTAGGGTTTGGCTTGCATGCATGCAAACTCTAGGTAGATTTGGGGCTTTTGCCATGTGAGGTTCTAAAAATATTTGGACCTTCGGGAATTGCAATTGAGGCATAGGAAATCATGTTAGAACCATTGATTTCTAGCATCGAGTTGATTTATGGGTTCGTAATGAGTAAAGAACCATTTTCTTGTAGAAGCTTGGGTTGAAGCAAGAACTCAAGGCTTGGCGACTTAGGAGCTCAAAGAATTCAAGGAATTGGAAGCTCTTGTGGTGGGTTTGTTTTTACCGAAGTGATTAGGTCACTTCCATGTCTAGGGTAAATAACTATTTGAAAATAAATGGTGTGAAATTGAGTAACCCTAGAATTTGCATGTTGGCAAAATAAGAATCTTGATAGATAGAGCCATGGGCTCATCTTGCATGTTAGTGAATTCAAATATATTCTTATTATCTATACTTGTTATGTGATTGCATGTATGAATTAGAACCTAGTGTTGAGGAATATAGGTTGAAAAGTGCAAATGGAACCTAGTGTCATTGAACATAGGTTGGAACATGAGATTGGAACCTAGTATCATTGAACATAGGTTGGAACATGAGATTGGAACCTAGTGTCATTGAACACAGGTGAGACTTGGTGACTTGAACCTAGGGCCATTGGACTTGGGTTGGCAAGTGTGAAATGTGAACATTGGGATACGCGACGATTTTGCTATCCCGGGTACGCGACGATTTCGCTACCCGTGCCACGTGTTGGCGGTGATGGATTGGGATACGCGACGATTTCGCTATCCCGGGTACGCGACGATTTCGCTACCCGTGCCACGTGTTGGCGGTGACGGATTAGGATATGCGACGATTTCGCTATCCCGGGTACGCGACGATTTCGGTACCCGTGCCATGTGATGGCGGTGATGGATTGGGATACGCGACGATTTCGCTATCCCGGGTACGCGACGATTTCGCTACCCGTGCCACGTGATGGCGGTGATGGAATGGGGTATGCGACGATTTCGCTATCCCGGGTATGTGACGATTTCGCTACCCGAACAAGGAGATGACGATTTCACTCCTTGGAAGTTGGGACCATGATGGGGATGGCGATTACATTGCCCGGTGCCCAATGCTTGCGGCGATTTCGCTTTGGTTGAGAACTATTATGGTGATGCGGCGACTCCGATACCATAAATAAATGACAAGTAGTTGAACTTGGTCAATGTGAGATATAGGATGAACCTATGAGAAAATGAAAGTTGGCATTTAATTGGTTGCATCCTTTATGTTTATTTACAAGTATGTAAATATTTGTTTGCATAGTTATTTGTGATCTAACTTATGCTTATGGTGTTTCTTTGGACCTGGTGGGTCGAGCTTCTCTCTTGGGTGGCCTTACCCACTGGGAACTATGTTTATAGTTCTCACCCCACGTTTTTTAGGTCCTTCCGCGAGTGAGGCGGCGGAACGAGGCAAGGGTTTGGCTCTGTAGATAGCGGCCCTTCCATTTTGGTGTTACATAGAGTTGTGCCCCTAGTTTTGGACAATGATAGCATAGGGGTTTCTATTATATGTATGAAACTTGTAAATTCCATAGTTTGGAACTTGTTGTATGGAAAAGGAATGAAAGAAAAGAAAAAGTTTGGACATGTACAAATGTGCAAATGTGATGTAATAGAAGTAAAACTTCTTTATGTTGATGCTTTCCTTGTTCAACTCTTATACTCCGTTCCTAGTTGGAACATCGTGGATATGCTTGTGTTGTGACGCTTTGGGCGGGTAGAGGAGACTCTATCTGTTCGGCGGGTCTGGGGCATGCGCCCGTGCGGTTATCCTTTCCACCTAATTGGTATTAAAGGCCCGACGGGGCGTGACAGACTAAGGTGGTATCAGAGCATAGAAACGGTCTAGGTGGACCTAAGAAAATCCTAGGATGGAAAAGACCCTAGGAGTATAGGCTCGTGAGTGACGAGATCTTTGATTGTGGCGAAAGATAAGTGATTGGGTTATGTCCTTATACCTCTAGTTGGAAGTAGAGGTAGATTCGAGGTGTGTCTTATTCTTCACCAAGAGAGTTTTTGTTGGCGGCCGACAACATGAAACCAATTGAGGGGAATAAGAGCCCTTGTGTGACTTTCGCCTAGATTGGGTTCACGTTTATGTTCGTGAAATGTTATGTCGTAAATGACTTTGAGTGTCACGAAATGACCAAAGTCGTCGTGTTTTCAGGAGACAATGGTACGTGGAAGGCCTCCTACAAGGGCTGGGCTCGGAGGATCGAGCGCGGCTCCCGAACAACCCGGGGAGGGCGAGAACTCGGGTCTTCGTGACCAGTTGACCGAGTTGGTGGGCGTGGTTCGGCGACAAGCCGAAACCATGCAGCGAAAGGAGGAGCAAATTAAGAAGCTCCAGGACGAGATGGCGCAGCAAGCGGCTGCGATAAGGGAGGAGAGAGCGGGAGCACCTCCGGCCTCTGCTTCGGCACCGGCCGAGGGAGTGGCACCGGCGCCGGCTGTGGCGCCACCCGCACCACCGACTGCGACCGATGGGTCGGGTGCTCCTATGCCCGACTCCGCGGCGGAGGAAGCGGAGAGAGAGCGCGCACTTGCGGCTCTCGTGACGTTCAAAAAGTTCAACCCGCCTATCTTCAACGGGGAGAACGTGGATCCATAGGACGTGGAGACGTGGATTGATGCCATTGAGACGCTCTTCGAGGATTTATATACCTTGGAGAGGGACAAGGTGCACCTCGCCGCTCATTGTTTAGAGCGATCGGCGAAGGTGTGGTGGAAGGGAGTCAAGCGTGATCGACTCTCTAGCCTTCCGCCACCGACTTGGGAGGAGTTTCGGGGTATGGTGTTCGCCGCCTACTTCCCCGATAGTGAGAAGAGGAAACTTCAAAAAAAGTTTCGGAAGTTGAAGCAAGGGAACCGCACCGTGCGTGAGTACGAGAGGGAGTTCTCGTACATCAATAACTGTGTACCGCACGTTGTCCGCGGAGAATTGGACAAGGTCGACTGCTTTGTGCGCGGGCTTCGGACGGAGATCTTTTGGACGGTTCACGCCTTCAAGCTACAGACCTTTGCGGAGGTCTTGGACCGTGCTCTTTTAGTGGAGCACGGAAATGCATGTGCGCGCGAGGAGCGCGAATCTTGGGAGAGAGAGAAGGAAAAGGATAAGGAAAAAGGAAAGAAGCGTCCGACGGGTGGCTCGGGTGGTCAGTCTAGCTCTAAGTGACCCCCGAAGCACTCGTAGTCGCAGAACCAGTCTCGGGGGTCTCAGCGGAATCGACCCTTGGGCCGGTGCCCGATTTGTAGCGGCTCCCACAACCCTCAACAGTGTGATTACCGTGACGGCCGGTGCTACAAATGCGGACAGCCGGGACACATGCGGTTCAATTGCCCGATGGATGATGGCCGAGCACCGTCGTCGGCATCGGCATTTGCATCGCCGAGACAGCTTGCGGGCATCCCACCCGCGGCGATGTCGGCAGGCCGTACACCGCCACCGAGACCAGTTGAGGGCCAGCGGCCGGCGCCCAGTGGACGGGTGTTCGCCTCGCAGGTGGAGGAGCCTTCTGCCCCGGAGGATGTCGTGGCAGGTATTGTGTTGATTAATAGCATTCGATGTAGAGCTTTGTTTGATACTGGAGCATCGCATTCATTCATTGCTCGATCATTTGCTATTGCACATGGAATAAAAATTATAGAAGTCACGCATGCAAGAACTGTGCAAGCGCCAGAACACACCTTTTGTGTACATCAAGCGTGTGTAGATTGTCCAGTGAGAATTGAAAACTAGATCATGCCAGCTGATTTGCTGGTGTTGAATTGAATGAATGAGTATGATTTAATCCTAGGAATGGATTGGCTCTCGAGATATCACGCTACTATAGATTGTGAGAGCCGGATAGTGAGGTTTAGAGAACCCGGGCACAAGGAGTTTGTGTACCGTGGGTGCAAGAGTTCGCTCTTTGCATCAATGGTGTCCACGTCGCAAGCAAGAAAGCTCATTGCTAGTGGTTGCATTTCTTACTTAGCGACGGTCGTGGATGACGGAAAGGAGGTGTTGGAACTCGAGGACATTCCTGTAGTCCAAGAGTTCCCGAATGTATTTCCGGCGGAGTTACCCGGAATGCCACCTGATCGGGAAATAGAATTCGTGATCGATTTGCTCCCGGGTACGACGCCGATTTCTAAGGCCCCGTACAGGATGGCACCCGCGGAGCTAAAGGAATTGAAAGCACAATTACAAGACTTGATGGACAAGGGTTTCGTAAAGCCAAGTGTGTCACCTTGGGGAGCCCCTGTCCTATTTGTGCGAAAGAAGGACGGTTCACTACGGTTATGTATAGATTACCGTGAGTTGAATAAGGTGACCGTCAAGAACAAGTACCCGTTGCCCCGTATCGATGACTTATTTGATCAGTTGCAAGGGTCACGGGTGTATTCAAAGATTGACTTGCAATCCGGTTATCACCATTTGAAGATTAAACCAGAGGATGTGCATAAGACCGCGTTTAGGATGCGGTATGGACACTATGAATTCACGGTTATGCCTTTCGGGCTTATCAATGCCCCGGCAGCGTTCATGGATTTAATGAACCGTGTATTCAAACCACTACTAGATCAATTTGTGGTGGTGTTCATATATGACATCCTTGTGTACTCTCGGAGTGAAGAGGAACATAAAGAGCATCTAAGTATTGTGCTTCAAGTTCTTCGAGAGAACAAGTTATTCGCCAAGTTAAAGAAGTGCGAACTTTGGATTCGTGAGGTTGCTTTCTTAGGTCATGTGATTTTCGCGGGCGGAGTATCAGTGGACCCTAAGAAAGTTGAGGCAATCAAGGATTGGCCTCGCCCGACCAATGTCACGGAGGTAAGAAGCTTTTTGGGTCTTGCGGGGTACTATCGGCGGTTCGTGGAGGGATTTTCAAAAATCTCTGGTCCATTAACGCACCTTACCCGCAAGGGAGCCAAATATGTTTGGAGCGAGGAATGCAACCAGAGCTTTAAGGAGCTAAAGGAAAGGTTGACTTCGGCTCCGGTTCTCGCCTTGCCGGTTGTGGGAGAGAGCTTTTTGGTGTATAGTGATGCATCACGGCGAGGTCTTGGGTGTGTGCTTATGCAAAGAGGACAAGTGATAGAATACGCCTCTCGTCAGCTGAAGAGCTATGAGCAGAATTACCCCACCCACGACCTAGAGCTTGCAGCGGTGGTCTTCGCGCTTAAGTTGTGGAGACACTACTTGTACGGGGAACATTGTGAGGTGTAAAGTACTTATTCACTCAAAAGGAGTTGAACTTGAGGCAACGGAGATGGTTGGAGTTGATAAAAGATTACAACTTAACCATCTTGTACCACCCCGGTAGAGCCAATGTAGTGACCGATGCACTCAGTAGGAAATCCGTGGAGAACTTCGCAATTGAGATGACGGGACAAATGCCGTTGATCAAGGAAATGGGCCGGTTCGACTTGGAAGTCGTGGCCCCGGGCGTCCCCGCTACACTCATGAATCTCGAGGTGTGTCCGACCTTGTTGGAGCAAATAAAAGAAAAGCAATCCGGAGATCCGGAACTCCAAAAGGTGCGGAGTACTATCGAGAGTGGACGCGCCGGTGATTTTCATGTGGATTCCAAGGGCGCCATTCGATTCCGAAATCGATTGTGCGTGCCTAAAGTCGAGGACATTTGTGGGGAGATTTTGATAGAAGCTCACACTTCTCCCTATGCGATTCACCCGGGCGGCACCAAAATGTATAAGGATCTTAAATTGCATTATTGGTGGCTGGGGATGAAACTTGATGTTGGACGCTTTGTGGCACAATGTTTAGTATGCCAACAGGTGAAGGCCGAACGTCGCTTTCCAGTGGAAAAATTGCAAGGGTTGCCCATTCCAGTTTGGAAGTGTGAGAATATAGCAATGGACTTTGTTGTGGGCCTACCTCGATCACATGGTGGCCACGACGCGATTTGGGTGGTGGTGGATCGTTTGACAAAGTCGGCACACTTTTTGCCAATCCACACCACTTGGTCGGGAGACAAATTAGCACAAGTCTACCTAGACGAGATTTTATGCGGTTGCACGGGGTCCCGACCTCTATAATTTCAGATCGAGATCCCCGTTTTACATCGCATTTTTGGAAAAGCTTGCAAGAGGCTTTGGGTACACGGCTCGATTTTAGTTCGGCATTCCATCCTCAAACTGACGGTCAATCAGAGAGGACAATTCAGATTTTGGAGAATATGCTGCGAGCGTGTGTGTTGGACTTCAAGGGTGCATGGCCTACTCATTTACCGATGGGTGAGTTCGCTTATAACAATAGCTATCAATCTAGCATCGGTATGGCAGCGTTTGAGGCCTTGTATGGAAGAAAATGTCGTTCTCCTATTCATTGGAGCGAGGTCGGCGAAAGAAGGGTCTTAGGACCGGATGTGTTGCGTGAAGCGGAGGAAAAGGTCCGCTTGGCACGTGAACGCTTATCGACGGCGCAATCCAGGCAAAAGAGCTATGCGGATAGGCGTCGACGAGATTTAGAATTCGCGGTAAGAGACCGCGTCTTCTTGAAAGTCTCGCCCATGAGAGGGGTAAAGCGATTTGGTGTTCGGGGTAAGTTGAGTCCCCGTTACATTGGACCTTATGAGGTTTTGGAGCGCGTGGGATCTTTGGCATATCGGCTAGCCTTGCTGCCAAAACTTGCGGGGATACACAATGTGTTTCATGTATCGACGCTCCGTAAGTACATGTATGATCCAGTGCACGTCCTCGAGTATGTGCCTATGGAGCTTCATGAGGATATGACTTACGAGAAATTTCCCTTGTGTATCATGAATCGCGAGGTGAAAAATTTGAGAAACCGTGAAATCCCTTATGTAAAGGTACAATGGACGAATCACGAAGAGCGTGAAGATACTTAGGAATTGGAAAGCTCAATGAAGGAGCGGTTTCCTTACCTCTTCGCTGAGTCCAGCTGAGGTATGATTTAGTTTCGCGGCCGAAACTCTCTTTAAGGGGGGAGGAATGTAGCACTCTAAATTTCGGTGCGCTGTTTCGAACTTTACCGAATTTGATGAAGTTCGGAGAGAGCCGATGATGGCTGGTGTGAAATTGGGTTCCGAGGGTTTCGAAACATTTTGAGTACGAGTGGGATCCCAGAAATCAAAAATTTGAATTTTTGGAAAAGGACCAACTGGAGCAAAATTGCTCACGGGGTCCGGACCCGGGATCTGGGGTCCGGACAATGAAGTCCGTGGAGCAGCTAAGTTCCGGACCCGGACGCCACTGTCCGGACCCGACCTGTTACCACGCGGAGATGCGCGTACGGGTTTCGGACCCGGACGCCAAGGTCCGGACCCGGCCTGCGCGGTGGGCTGTTGCGCGTATGGGGTTCGGACCCCACTTGCAAGGTTCGGACCCGGCTGAAGCAGAATGCCCAGTGAGGGGCAGTTTGGTAATTTCATGGAGGATGGGCTATGTATAGGGGCTGAGGCCTCTCCCCTCATTACTCCTCCACTCTCCCCATACTTCCTCCCCCTCTCCCTCACTTTCTCTCTCTAGAGATCTCTCTAGAGATCTCTCCAAAGCTTGGAGAAGTGAAGGATTTGACCTTGAAAAAAGCTTCTAAGGTGGATTTGGAGCTTCTTGGTGCAAAAGAGGCTAGGGAGCATGGGTGTAGAGGTGAGTTCTTGTGATTTAGGGTTTAAACCTTGGATTTAATCCTTTGATATGAGGTTTTTGGAAACCCTAGGCAATCTTGACCACAAATGGTGGAAGATTGGCCATGAAATCTTGGGTTTGGCTTGCATGCATGCAAACCCTAGGTAGATTTGGAGTTTTTGCCATGGGAGGTTCTAAAAATATTTGGACCTTCGGGAATTGCAATTGAGGCATAGAAAATTATGTTAGAACCATTGATATCTAGCATCGAGTTGATTAACGGGTTCGTAATGAGTAACGAACAATTTTCTTGTAGAAGCTTGGGTTGAAGCAAGAACTCAAGGCTTGGCGACTTAGGAGCTCAAAGAATTCAAGGAATTGGAAGCTCTTGAGGTAGGTTTGTGTTTACCGAAGTGATTAGGTCACTTCCATGTCTAGGATAAATAACCATTTGAAAATAAATGGTGTGAAAGTGAGTAACCCTAGAATTTGCATGTTGGCAAATTGAGAATCTTGATAGATAGAGCCATGGGCTCATCTTGCATGTTAGTGAATTCAAGTATATTCTTATTATCTATACTTGTTATGTGATTGCATGTATGAATTAGAACCTAGTGTTGAGGAACATATGTTGAAAAGTCCAAATGGAACCTAGTGTCATTGAACATAGGTTGGAACATGAGATTGGAACCTAGTGTCATTGAACATAGGTTGGAACATGAGATTGGAACCTAGTGTCATTGAACACAGGTGAGACTTGGTGACTTGAACCTAGGGCCATTGGACTTGGGTTGGCAAGTGTGAAATGTGAACATTGGGATACGCGACGATTTTGCTATTCCGGGTACGCGACGATTTCGCTACCCGTGCCACGTGTTGGCGGTGATGGATTGGGATACGCGACGATTTCGCTATCCCGGGTACGCGACGATTTCGCTACCCGTGCCACGTGTTGGTGGTGACGGATTGGGATATGCGACGATTTTGCTATCTCGGGTACGCGACGATTTTGTTACCCGTGCCATGTGATGGCGGTGATGGATTGGGATACGCGACGATTTTGCTATCCCGGGTACGCGACGATTTCGCTACCCGTGCCACGTGATGGCGGTGATGGAATGGGGTACGCAACGATTTCGCTATCCCGGGTATGCGACGATTTCGCTACTCGAACAAGGAGATGACGATTTCACTCCTTTGAAGTTGGACCATGATGGGGATGGCGATTACATTGCCCGGTGCCCAATGCTTGCGGCGATTCCGCTTTGGTTGAGAACCATTATGGTGATGCGGCGACTCTGATACCATAAATATATGACAATTAGTTGAACTTGGTCAATGTGAAATATAGGATGAACCTAGGAGAAAATGAAAGTTGACATTTAATTGATTGCATCCTTTATGTTTATTTACAAGCATGTAAATATTTGTTTGCATAGTTATTTGTGATCTAACTTATGCTTATGGTATTTCTTTTGACCTGGTGGGTCGAGCTTCTCTCTTGGGTGGCCTTACCCACTGGGAACTATGTTTATAGTTCTCACCCCACGTTTTTCAGGTCCTTCCGCGAGTGAGGCGGCGGAGTGAGGCAAGGGTTTGGCTCTGTAGATAGCGGCCCTTCCATTTTGGTGTTACATAGAGTTGTGCCCCTAGTTTTGGACAATGATAGCATAGGGGTTTCTATATATGTATGCAACTTGTAAATTCCATAGTTTGGAACTTGTTGTATGGAAAAGGAATGAAAGAAAAGAAAAAGTTTGGACATGTATAAATGTGCAAATGTGATGTAATAGAAGTAGAACTTCTTTATGTTGATGCTTTCCTTGTGCAACTCTTGTACTCCGTTCCTAGTTGGAACATCGTGGATATGCTTGTGTTGTGACGCCTTGGTCGGGTAGAGGAGACTCTATCTGTTCAGCGGGTCTGGGGCATGCGCCCGTGCGGTTATCCTTTCCACCTAATTGGTGTTAAAGGCCCGACGGGGCGTGACAAGCAGTGAAAACGAAGTCTAACTGCAATCTGCTAAAGATTTTAGTCGGTAGAGCTTTCGGTGACCTAAAAATTCAAAACTGAAAAGTTAAGATTACCTCCTTATTAACTTTAATGGAATCTATACGTTAAATTTGAGTGCAAACGGATATTCAGAAGGGCTCCAATTAGACGTATCAGAGGAGAACTGGACTAAACTAGAAGTTGCAATTGCCTGGGGGCCTTTCAGCAATTGTTACATGATATTAGTGGGTAACATGGAATCTTCTCCATTGTTCCTCTTCTTCCCTCTGTACGTGCTTGAAAGAGAGAGAGAAAGAGAGAGAGAGAGCTCGGGTGATCCGTGAAGGCGCTCGACGACGCGAAGCGCGCGCAAGATTTTCTATTGCATCGGATTGAAGGTTAGTATTAAAATATTATATTTTGGTGATTCGGATTTTTGAGGTATCATTTTTTTTGAATGTTTTTAGGAGTAGAAATTGATTGGGTTTTTATGGAATAGAATTTAGAAATTGGGATTATGTTTGATTAGGAACCGATTTTCGTGGAAATTGTCGTGGAATTTCAGATTGGGCTTTCGGTGTTGTAGTTGCCGTACGGCTAGGAAGGTCGCAGCGGAGCGCGTCGTCTTTCCATCATTTTTTCTTTTCCGGGACTAGGGATTCAGGTGGGTTCCGTATTGCCGAAAACTGCGTACTCCCTACTATGTCTATTTGCATATTTGACGATTGCACTGTATAGTAGCATGCAGTATATGGTTAGTTAATAAGATTTACTAATGCATAATGTTTGCATGCAAATATTTAATAACATAGATGTGGAAGCTCCTATCTCCTTGTGCATGTAGGATCATGTAATCGTTTAGTTGGATTGATGATAATAGTAAAGAGTATGCATGTATGTATGAGTTTTATATGATGGTATTTGATAGTGTGGATTTTATATAGATCTTGAGTGTGTCATAGTCAAGGGGATTCATAGGATTTATTTCTTACGTAGTCTATATGGATTCCATTTTATTATACACATTAGTGTGCGAGTTTTGGATTATTGGTAATCATATGTGATTATGTGGGATATGTGTTTATGTCATGGGACAGTGTGATCTATGCCATTGGACAATGAGATAGAAATATTATATTATTTCATTTAGCTTTGGGATATTTGTGGACGTGTTGGATATTGGTATTGTGACTTGTGAGTTAATAACTTATATAATTTTATAGCAGGGCATTAGTAGAATGCATGCAAGTGGGTATAACACTTTAGTTGCTTAATTGAATAATAGTTTAATTGTCTTACACTACTAAGTTCCTATTGTTGATGATGCATAAATGTTGCGAGACTAAAAGGATTCATTGGACATCGATATGTATGGGCTCTTGCATTATATATGTTAGGATGCATGTGATCGGTATAATCGATTAGCGCATTGATAATAGATAGGTATGTACATTGAGAGACATTTGATTTCACTGTAGTGACATATGAGCTTTTTGATCGTGCCGAGGGCACCATGATAGCTACTTGGGATCTTTTGATCATTGCATAGATTATAGCCTGCAGAGCCACATTGAGCTTGACAGAGTTACATGCTATTAGACTCGGTAGGGGTCGCTCCCCTTCGAGTGCTGCTCCGGACACTGGCCAGCTATAGCAGAGATATTGGCCCTTGGGATGACGACCCACTTGTGGGAGTGGTGAGCAGGCTGGGGGCAGAGCCTACGTGTTAGCGGCGCACCTGCGGGAGTGCGGTCCGGGCAGTAGGCAGGCGCAGGCTTGACCGAAGCTATGAGTCGGTCTTTGCGATTGGGTATTATTACTGCAGTTATTTGTAGTGTTAGCCTTGATGCATACTGTAGTCACCTTGTCACCTATTCATTGCAGATGTGACTTTACGAGTTGGTTAGTTTATGATTGGGTGACCGTGTATTGATTAGGTGGCATGTGTACGAGTGGGTGATACCTTGCATTTATTATTAGTATGCTAGTTGACGCATGATAGGGTGAGTTACAAATATGATTGGGTCACCTTGTCGCCTAGTTACCTTGTCGCATAATACCTTGCATTTATATTAGGTACTGTAGCTGATTGCATGACAGGGTAGTATTGTGTAGAGGCATGATAGACATGATTCAAATTCTATTCAGGTATTATGTTTGTTATTTAGTTCCCTATCTATCTTTGCCTCGGGTAGACCTAGTGGGTAGGCCGTGGTTGTCGCCGACCGTACCCACTGGGAACTACTGTTTAGTAGTTCTCACACCCTCTTGTGGTTTACTTTTCAGGGTCATCTGAGCTGGTGGTGGTACGAGGTAAAGGGATCGCGCAGTAGATAGCGATTGGTACCCATGTCTTTCAGTTGAAAAGGAGCACCCAGCTAGATAGCTTTCAGATTATATACTGTACATATGAACTTACAAGGCCAAGGCTTTCATGTGTCTATTTATATTCTAGAGTTATAATTTTACGTACAGTGATTTATAGCAGTTTACTGTTATTCATAATGCTCTGATATATGTTGAATGTTGTTACAGACTGTGAACATGGTTTTGTGGATGAATTTGGGATTGGAATTTCTTTGCTACTATTCTACTTTGTTGACGCTTCGTTCGAACAGGGGAAACTCTGTCCGTTCGGCGGGTCTGTTGACGTCCCGTGAGCTTCCGCTGTGGAATCGGGGCGGGACAAGGCCAGTGGCCGAACCACGTAAATATTGCGTGCTTTATTTTCTTCTCTCTTTCTCGATTCTCTTTTGGTATTTTCGCATTCGACGAACTAGATCTTTTCTGCTTTTATTCTAACAAACTTAACAAACTGGTATCAGAGCCGGATTGTTCATTTGGATGTTTAAGGCGTCGACGAAATTTGAGATCGAGAAGTTTGATCGCTCCAGCAGTTTCGCTCTACGACAAGTTGTCGTTCTTATGCAACAGAGGTTGCAAAAGACGCTATTGGAGATGAGAAGATTGGCACTTCAAAGAACCCCGCGGATTTGCTCATTAAGTTTTTCGGTGATCAAGTTCAAGTATTCCGTAAACTTGGTTCGCATGTGCAGCAGCACTTCAGGAGCTTTTGGGGGTTTTGGTGGAGAAGACAGAGAATTCAAGTCAAGGTGGAGATTGTTAGATATGTCTCGAATTCTAGAACTATAATGTTTCCTAACCCTATTCTGTTTTGATTATCCTATTAAGTTAAGTTTAGATTATGCCTAATCTATTAAGATATTCCTAGTCTTAGTGGATTTGTATTCCTAGTCGTATTAGAATTTAGCCATTATTATAAATATATCCTTTATTCCATTAATTTGGTGCGGCAGATGAGAGAGAGTATGGGTGTATTTTTGGGATTAGGGTTTTGTGAAAGAGGCATATTTTGTACACCACTTTGATTATAATGAAGATCTCCACTACGTCTTCGTTCATGGATGTAGGCCAGTGGCCGAACCACGTAAATATTGTGTGCTTTATTTTCTTCTCTCTTTCTCGATTCTCTTTTGGTATTTTCGCAACCGACGTACTAGATCTTTTCCGCTTTTATTCTAACAAACTTAACATATACTCATGGCAGTATAGAAATGGATGCATTATTTAACACCGGAACCTTTGTGATTAAGACGGATCATGAAAGTTTGAAATATTTCTTGGAGCAAAGAATATCAACCCCAATGCAACAAAAAGGGATGTTGAAACTACACCATTCAAAAAGAAATAAACAAAGCGGGTAGTGTGCTACCTTTCTCTCTAAAAAAAAAAACTACACCATTCAATGTAAGAAGGGTAAAGAGACTGCTGCAGCCGATGCACTGTCTAGGAGAGGAGAAGAAGGAGGGATTGCTTTAGCCATCACTGCGGCAATACTAGCTTGGGTACAAGAGGTGGTGGAGAGATATAAAGAAGATCAACACTGCGAGAAGATAATAAACGAACTAACTCTACAACCAACCACTCAGAGGCACTACTCGTATGACAACGAGCTACTAAGATACAAGAGGAAGCTATACATTAGAGAAGCAGGACGATTAAGGAAAAGAATTCAGGATCAGATGCATAACTCCGCATTGGGAGGCCATTCAGGTATACAAAATATACAGAAGAGTTAAACAATATTTTTATTGGCCAGAACTAAAGAAGGGAATGGAGGAATGGGTGAAGGGCTGTAATGTGTGTGCTCAAAACAAAGTGGATGGATCCCTTTACTCGGGGTTGTTGTAGCCTTTGCCTATTCCGCACCAAGTCTGGGAGGATGTAAGTATGGCATAGAATCGTTACCCAAATCAGAAGGGAGGGATACAATAATGGTGGTGGTAGATAGACTCACGAAGTATAAGCATTTCATATCCTTGAAGCACCTTTTTTCCGCCCTAGAAGTAGCTGAAGCTTTTATAGGAACAATCCGTAAACTGCATGGGTGCCCAAGGAGGATATTTTTAGACAGAGATAGAATCTTCATAAGTCAATTTTGGAAGGAGCTCTTTTGGTCGATGGGAACTAAACTGCAAATGAGTTCGGCTTATCATCCTAAAACTGACGGCCAGACGGAGAGGGTTAACAGATGTCTAGAAACCTACTTAAGATGTCTGTGCTTTCAACACCCCAAGAAATGGCATTCCTTGCTGGCCTTGGCAGAATGGTGGTACAACACCAATTTTCACTCACCTATAGGCATGACCCCGTATGAAGCGTTATACGGGCACCCTCCTCCAAATTACCTGGTGGTTGCTATTGAGTCAGCTACCTCTCAGGAATTTAAGGGTGGGCCGAAGAAAGAGAGAAGCTAACTCGGGAGCTAAGGGATTGACTCCAAGTAGCCCAAAGTAGGATGAAGCAGTAGGAAGACCGACACAGGAGGGAGAATGAGTATGCAGTGGGAGATTGGGTATATCTCAAATTACAACCATGCAGGCAAACCATTGCGGCTATATGGAAAAATATAAAACTTACTGCAAAGTATTTTGGGCCTTTCAAAATCTTGGAGCGCATAGGGCCAGTTGCTTATAAATTGCAGTTACCTGAGGGATCGAGAGTTCACCCAGTGTCCATGTTTCCTTTTTGAGGAAAAGCCCTCCAACATCGGTTCAAGCCTCCCCAAGAGTAGCCACTACAGGAGAGGATGGTGAGCTACTAGCCGAGCCAGAGAAGATCTTAGGAAGGAGGATGGTAAGGCGCGGGGACAAGGCCGTGACCAAAGTGCTGGTTAAATAGGTAAATCTTTCTGCGGAGCGAGCTACATGGGAGGATTATTGGACTCTTAAATGACAATTTCCTTCTTTTGATCCTTGAGGACAAGGATCAAATTAAGAAGGGGGGATTGTTACATCTGCCCAAATAAGAGAGGAAGATTAGAGATAGAAATAGGAGTAGAGGGAGGTAGTAGCAGGTTCAATAAAGAGAAGAGTAATAGAGGGCTTAACTTTTCCTTGTTGATGCTTCAGAACTGGAGTAGGGCGACCGGGGAGATCAAGAGGGTTGAGAGGAACCTTCCCAGGTGAGAGGAGCACGAAGGGTCGAGAAAAGGGAGATGAAGAGCGGTTAGGGTTAGGCTTCAGACCGATCGAGTCTGTGTCACGCCCCGGGCTAGTTTTAGAAGCGGAAAAACGTGCCATTTTTTTTTTGAAAGCCTAGCCCGCGCCACGTACAGACCCGCCACAAATACAGGTCCCTCTGTCTACACGGACAGAGTCTCCCCTGTATTTGCACGGCGTACACACGATACAACCAGGATCACAACCACCATTCATTCATCACACACACGACAATCATAATGTCCAATGCATACAGCTAACCGTCCTTAACACCTGCATGTATCTAAACAAGACCTTAGGCGAAGGATGATGCGATGCACAAAACAACAGATCATTCTATAAAAGTGCTTCTTACCCATAAGCTTTATTTTGAAACCCTAATCTCAATCATTTAAAGATCACTCTAAAATTGTTCTCCACACGAGAACTCTCTTTTGAAAACCAAAAGCCGATCGATCGAAAGCCGTTTGAAAACTGTTTCCCACACGGAAACCTTATTTTGAAAACCACTACCACGAGGGGTAGAAATCCATGATACACAGATGATCACATAACTCGGCAATGACAAATCCAAGAACAATATACTAAAGCATAGTCATCAAAAAATCCCACAATATCCACGCATGCAAACAACACAAGGTAACTGAGCAAGCAGTGTAACTGAACCATAGCAAAACTACTAAATAGAGAGGGTCAGGGTGATAACCAAAACTGCGGTAACACAGGTCGGGACCTCTAATGCAACTAACTAGTCGCGTCTCACCACGTCCCGACTCCCACCTCCCGGCTCACCTAAAAAAAAAACAACGATGGCGGGGGGTGAGAACATGATAAACATGTCTCCCCTCCCAGTGGGTACCGCAAGCCGACGAAGGTGAGGTGTACACACCGGCACGAGGGTCAACAGATAGATAGGTAGGTAAAACAGTAGCATAAGTAAGCATGAGTATGATCAATATACGAACGACTACGCTACTGTAAGCAAATAGCATATGCATCAACTGTAGATAAGTAATGAAACCCAATCACCACCAGGCCACAGGGACGGATCCCTGGCACTGTCACAAAAGGCTCACTCACCGGCACATAACCTCCGCAGATGCACATGACAAGAGGCTCACGGGTCGAAAACCACAACCCTTTTCCGGAAAAGAACACCCTAAGCGGTGGATCAGACCGCGGGTGTATGTGAAGTGCTAGAAGAGCTGTGACGATCGATGCAAATGCTCAATCCACAGAATGGCAACAAGCCGAGTATAGCAATTGATATACGAGTAACAAGGATCGCTCGGAACAACATGCGATCACCACCGACCAACCAGGTCATCACAATAAACCATGCAATCACACTACTCTACTAATGGCAAGCTCACAAAAGTAGAGGAAAGGGAGTCTAGTGAACTAATAATCAACATGCAAGAGAAAGGGATAGAAGGGTATCACCGCTAGTCCACTGAACCGACTCCGTATCGAAGTACCCACTTGTAGAAACGAAGAGCCTAACACCGACGGCTCACAGGAAAGTCGACTGGACCTACGAGGTACTAACAGGGTCAAGACCCACCAAGTCGACACTAACAAACAAACTCTCACAGCCCGAAACCATCGGATCGTCCGGAAAACCCGCCGGGACGATCCCGAACCCAAACCAAGCCTCAGAGGGGGTACCAACAAGCCACACAAGTCATCCGTTGTCCACTAACACACCAAACAAGGTGAAAGGACAGCGGGCACAAGTTCGGGGTGCCACGAACACAAACGCACCCAAAATCGGCTTTCTGGGTACCCGAAAGATGCCGATTTTGGCACCGGAACCTTCCGTCGCTCGTTCGCTGCCCTCGGAACTTCAGGACAGCGGAGGGGAACAGCCAATAAGGCTTAGCGACAAAGCCAGGTCACCCACGAAACCAACCAGTGGGTCCCACGACCAAAACGTGCGTTCCGCCGACTATTTCGTCGGAAAATGCACCGGAAATCAAATCGGATTTCCGCGAAGGCGCTACGAGATTGGACAACCAGTCCACTGGGCCTCAAGGGTCATGCCCTTGCTGCCCGCTGCGTCACCACGCTGCCACAATCCACAAAAGCCCTATTACAAGCAACATACACACAATTTCAAGCATAAAGAAGGCCGATAGAGCACTCCGTTCGTCCGCGCGACACTCCGCGAGCACCAACAGACAGGGAACGTCGTAACGGAGGCCATGCTCACAGCCCCACTGCGACAAAAGTAGTCGCGGGCTCAAACGGCTCACGAAAATAGAAACAACATGCAATGAAAGGGCTCGACACGGTCGAGGCAGCGAACCGGGGCACCGTTGCTGTCAACTGAGGTGAGCACGGTGATCAGCACATCGCCGCGATCATCGTGCTCACCTTTCCAAAGATCGGGAGGCAGCCAAAGGCTCGGTGCACTGCGCACAGCCCAAAACAGCCAAAAGCTCACATTGGCCGAAACAGTTGGTTCCGGCCGGCAGCCGGTGGCACGACGGCGCGC